>ML785147.1:174665-220836 GCA_009831015.1 Picea engelmannii
TTTTAAGACTACAACCATACAAACAGATGTCCCTCAAGCAAGCCAAGAAAGATAATAAATTATCACCAAAGTACTATGGACCTTATAAGGTGTTGCAAAAGATTGGTACTATGGCATACAAATTGGAGCTACCTGCATCTTCACGAGTACACCCAGTTTTCCATATTTCATGCTTAAATAAGGTTATAGGTGACAAGATCCCAGTTCAA
The DNA here is from genome assembly GCA_009831015.1 of Picea engelmannii. NCBI lineage: Eukaryota > Viridiplantae > Streptophyta > Pinopsida > Pinales > Pinaceae > Picea > Picea engelmannii. The sequence continues at coordinate 174,875 of ML785147.1, forward strand.
ACTATATTGCTATAACTTGACAAGGAAGGAAAAATCATATTGGAGCCTGAAGCCATCACTGACACAAGAATTCGCCAGCTGAGGAATAGATCCATTTCAGAGTATCTCATTAAATGGAGGAAACTACCGATGGAAGATTCCACTTGGGAAGATGAGTCTTTTATACAGAAGCATCCAGAGTTACTAAAGCGTTGCAGACAACACTTGTCTCAAGGGGAGGGGCATGTTAAGCCCTAATATTGGCTCATTACCCCTCAATTGGGGCATATTATATTAGTAATGTTATTTTATTTATGTCAGCTTTAGGCCATTAGTTGTAATTATACCTCCTAGTCTCCTATATATACCAAGGAGACATTTTCATTTTGAATCATCTTGTACTTGAACATTTAAGTGGGGTAAAAGGAGGTTGCCCCCTCGAAGAGGCTTATTATCTGAAACTATCTCTTTTTCAAGGCGTTGAGTACTTTTGCTGAGGTTTTTCTATGCTATATTGATGTTTGGTTCTTAACAAACAATTGATGTTCTAATACCATAGGCACATGCTAGAGGTGAAATACACTATTTATTTTCCCAATAAATGGTTACAAATTTTATGGCTAGGAAAGGAACACATATACCAAAAGTCTCAGGCACAATCACTTCATATAGCAACAAACATTGTGTGATTATACTCAATAGATACCATAATGAAAGAATTAAGGTATGGTGATAAAAATCTGCTATAAGATTTTGAATTTCTTCTAAACAAATCGATGATATACCTTTTACATTTTTGAAATTAGCTCCATCATGAAGGGTTTAATCCTATAGAAAAACATACATGCTGAGAAGGTTTGTAACTAGATTTTATCTCACCAATCTTTGTTTTGAGAACCAAGAAAATGGACCCATGATACTACAACATCGATTAGTTGGTTCATTAGATTATGTAGCAACATTCCTCTAGTGAAACCATTGAAGGAACTCCAATCCATCCATTGGAAATATTTTCAATCAAGGATTCCTCCAACCCAATTACCATCTTCCCCAAGACGTAAAGTATTCTACAACATATTCTCTTTTAGCAACTCAGGATTGTAATATTTTAGTTTACAACTATCCATATATCAATGTTAGAGTAAATGTTATGAAATATTTTGGTTTACGACTATCCATCTATCAACATTAGAGTGAATGATACTGAAACAAATGAATCTTCTAGTTGAACTTCTAAAACATTATGCACATGTTTTCCTCATGAAGATGAATGTAAAGAAAAGTTAAGCCTAGATTTCAGTTAAATTACAAAATGAAAGGCATCGAATGAAAAGAAGAAATATTTCATGCAAAAGTAACTAAGACTAAAGCAAGCCATCTTGAGCTGCAAAATAAACTAATAATAGCTGGTGGATTTTATTCAGGAAACCAAGATGAGAAAAAATCTTCGCTACATAAGAAGAAATGAAACAAACATCTAAACTATGCAAGAAGAAAGGAAGTAAAATGACCATGCTACTCCTATTTGTAATCTATCCTACATTAGCTAAAAAATGACTATGCGAAAGCATAATGCCAATGTAACCATTCAAGAAACTCTAAACCTGCAACTTCATGTTCATAAAAAGTCAATATAAAAAATTGGAGTAGTGAAAGATCAAATATAGGAAAAATTGAATCTGGTAAATATCTACCCAACATGTGAAATTTGACAATGTTATTACTCACGAGAAATGTAGACACATAGGATTCCTCCAACCAAGCTTCAATTTCATAATAAAATTTACATTGATCGCCATAGGACTATTGGAAGGAATTCAAAAATGAGTGGCATACCTGATGAGAAGCATAAATGAAATTTGCATGAAATATACCTTGTGGGAAAATCTCATTGTAGCATCCCCAACCCTAAGTTGGGCCATGCCACTCAAAAATCTCACCTATGATACCATATAATTTATAAAATGACATGCTTATGTAGCAATTATGCAATGAAAACAACATACAATTCATGCATACACATGTATAGTAAAACATACAAAACTTATATAATCATTCACACGGTAAATAACATATAAACATAGATAAAATAACACTTATATTTTTAATAATTTTCCAACTTTGTGTATAAATCAGACTTTCCTCCTAGCCATAGACTCTAATGCTCATAAACTCTCAGCAACAGTTCACCCCTAATATGGGGCTAAACCTCCACTAGGGCCAAGGCTCCTAATCCCAGCTAAGGTCTAACAAACAACAAAAATTATCATACTAAGGTTCCAACTCTAGAAACTAGACTACAACCTCTCATTCCCCACAACATGTCCCAACCCAGGAAGTGTACCCCTTCTCTTATCAAAATTCCTTTGGTTGTCCCAATTCCCTTCCAAGGCTTCAACAACAGGTCGACCACAAAATCTTAGATCCTTGTAGCTATATCCTAGAACACAAGGAAACAATTCCCAATAGTTCTCTCACATAGAGATAATTCTCATGGGATTGATAACCCACTTCTTCAAAATGCACATGGGCATGACAACCCGCTCCTTCAACTCAAATTATGCAAGTTTACTGGTTAAAAACAACTCCAAAACTTCCCAAGTATAGGTATGGCTGATGGATGAAAAAGTGTACATGAGAGGGATGAGAGTGATGGTAAGAATGATTAGAATGATGGGAATTGCACTAATTTCATACTTTATATTTTCATGTTCCCAACTTGATACTTTTCATGTTGGGAACTACCTTGTCCCCACTTGGTGATATGTTCCCCATCCTTAGGAACATAGGATAAAATATCATATAATTATACTTTAGGAAATATTAATATAATATTCCCTTGGGATCAAGACCCCTTGTACTAGCCCCTCTTTCTAGACTCTTATCCCCCATTCCCTGTAGTGGATTTATATCCCCTCATACTCTTTTTTCTGGTTGGTTTGTAGCAGTGATGTATGCTTATTAATAATCTGAGTGTGGTTACATATTACAAATATAGGATCCCTGGCCTTTTAGTGTTTAGGATTTCCAACCTATCAATCAAACATGCACTTTGGACTCGAAAAATATATACAAAGTCACTATGGCCCAAAATATCCTGGATTACAAACATATATGTACATTTACAATAAGGGTTCAACCTAGTGGTATTACATTCCCCTCCCCCTTATTTATGCACTGTCCTTAGTGCATTATATACACATGTAAAATCTAAAATCTTCAAAAATATTCAAAAAGATGTGGGTACTCCTCTCGCATGACATCTTCATGCTCCCAGGTTGCATCTTCAGGACTATAACAGGTTCATTGGACCTTTACCAACCCTATTGCTAGATTCCATATCAACTTGACTTTCCAATCCAATATGCACATCGACTAAACTCGAAAGTCTCGTTCTTGCTCCACATGAATCACATTCCAATCAATTATATGATTATCATCAGGTACATACTTTTTAAGAAAAGACACATGGAATACATTATGAATGCACATGGATGCAGGAAGTGCAAGAATTTATGCAATAGGACCAATCCTCTCTAGGATTTCAAATAGTTTTGAATAGTTCCCCAACTTCAAGGAGCTTCTCTTGGCCTTAATTTTTAAGAACACATAGTCACCCACTTTAAACTCTCTCTGAGTTCTTCTGTTATCTGCATAACTTTTCTTCATGTCTTGTGCAACCTTTAAATTATTCTTTATCTTCACCATCTTCTCTTCCATTTCCTTGAGAAATTCTTTCCCAACCACTGCTGTGTCTGCTGGGTTGTCCCAACTCACTATCATGTTGCACTTTATACCATATAATGCTTCAAATGGGTTCATCTTTAAATATTCTTGATACCAATTATTATAAGAAAATTTAACCAAGTGTAGGTAATCTTCTCATTTTGATAGTTTATCCATCACATACATCCTTAACATATATTCAATCACCTGATTGACACTCTTTGTTTGTCGATATGACTCTAGATGATAAGATGTGCTAAATTTTAGACTTGTCCCACATCCTTTGAATAACCCCTTCCAAAATTTTGATGTGAACTTGGGATCTATGTTAAAAACAATTGTCTTAGATACACCATTAAGCATGACAATTTCCCTCATATAAATATCTACAATGTTAACTTCCTTTTGATTTAGCTTCATTGGAATAAAATGAGTAGCTTTGGTGAGCTTATCCACCACCACCATGAGGGAATCATGTTGCTTCACTATTATTGGAAGCTTGGTGATGAAATCAATTGTCACCACTTCCCATTTTAGTTCTGGAATGGGCATTGGCTAAAGAAAACCAACTGGATGTCTATGCTCAACCTTTAGCTTCTGACATTCTAAACATATGGCTATATAATCATCCACCTCTTTCTTCATACCTGGCCAAAATATTGTCTCTTGATGGATACGATATTTTTTTTGTACCTTGGGTGCCTAGCATAAGGCACATTATGCATCTCTCTGAGCACCATATTTTTCAAGTCCTGATAACTAGGCATGTTATCCCCATTTTGTGGGATAACTAAGGAGATGATGTCTCAAGGCCCTCAGGTTGCAGATATGGAGTACCGAGAGACCACATGACTAGCAGTGTCCACTTGCACATATGGAATCCCTCTCTATCGCCACAGTTTGGATCCATTGTTAGCACATCCACCACACCAACTAGCTTTTGGACAACACATGGGTCTTTCTCCATGCGGTACAAACCAGGTATTGTGGAAGGTAATCACCCTGATATTTGAGGCATTTAAACATGTTGTATTTAAGCTGATTTTGATTATAGAACGCCTGCATGGACATTATGATTTTGACCCTATTTCACCTTGGTGAGTGTAAGAGATTTCATAGTAAGTGACCAACATTTGGGGAAGGTTTGCAACTCAGGATCCCTTGAGGGGTTATCATATCATTCTCGACCATACTTACCACTTTTCACTCATTGAATTCCCATCATACTTCCCCCATATAGGCCCTTTGACTTTAGTGATCCAATAAGGGAATGTACCCCATTTCATGGGAAGAAGGGGATGAAGGCCTAGAGGGATGGTTGCTCACAAAAGATAAGAGCCTAAAATATAAACCTTCTATATTCTCTCCCAATCAATTCTTGAGAACAATGCACTGCTTCTCTTGAATGAATTGAATACCTGCACAATATCAAACAAACAATAAATATCCCACTTGAACATAAGACTAAAACAAATGCGTTACAACGCTTTACATGATTACCCCTATGGCACTTTGTGGACCTCTTTGTTCAAGTGACAATGTGTTACTGACCCCCAAGCTAATCAATTCACTATTGGGAGTGCACACATGTTTGGATCATTAATTAATTAATAAATGACAATAAATGGGCATGGAAAAAGGTTTCATTAAAGAAGAAAGTGTAGCACACACCCTGCAAAGGCACCCATAAATGAGATAATACGAGCCCTTGTGTTTCATGAAACTCATTGAACTATGAAGTCTACCCCTTTATCCACTACATGAAATTGAAGGGGAATCCTTGGGAGCATCCCCTACTTGAGGGTTTTGGTGTACCCAATAGGAATTTTATGACACCCCTCCCATACCTAAACTTGGTCAATTGTATAGGGTCTTGGAGAATTTGTTTAATTTGATGAGGTGGTTTTGATGCACATGTTTAGGTTCCTTGTTTATTAGATGTGATTTTCACTTGCCATGAGATATAGTTTAGAAAGAAAGGTCAAGCAATACAATGGTAATGGTAGAAAGAAGTACAATTTCATGCTTTGATCACAATAAAACTATGTTTTGAATTTTTAAATTTAAAATTTGAATAATGAAATTTTATAGTCCAATCCTATATCAAATATGGTAAAATGATTTTTTCATAGTGTGCATAGAGTATATATTTATTTCAACGGAAATGTTGTTAGATTGAATAATTTAAGTCCAATATATGTGACCAACTAATGCACATATAGTCTAAAGGTCTAAAGAATGAGATAATATAGGTATGGGTGATGGTATATAATTATGATACATGTTATGCATAGAATTTCGAATTTGACTTTCTAGATAATATAGGTATGGATGATGGTATATAATTATCATACATGTTATGTATAGAATTTCAAATTTGAGTTCTAGTGATGAAAGGACAACCCAATTTCATTAGTGTTTAGAGTGAAGATTTAAAAACAAAACCCATATGTCATTAGTGTTGAGAGTTAAGATTTATATGCAAAACCAAGAAGACTCGCAATATTGATATAAAATATTTTGCAATAAAATAAGGAAAAGACCTTTAATATCATGTCATATTGTTTGGGTTGTTTTAATATACAATATTATATTTGACTTTAAAGTCATTTTTGGGAGTCTATCTTTTGAAACAAAACCAAGAAGAACAAGTGTTGCATGACAACGTAGTCCTTGTCGGGTTGAATTGAGAATAAATGCATAGGGATGGGAAAAAGTAGCGGAGGCAGATGGAAACTGCAATCAAGATGTGGAAAGCAACATGAAGCACAGGTGATATCCATGCAGTAAATGACACGTGGCCCCTAGAGTCCCATTTAGTTTTTGAAAGTATATAATCTATTTTACTATGTTCAAAATTTCTGTCTATTTTGTTTCGTATTAAAATTAAATAAGCACAATTTCTTGACATTCAACATAGTGGAAGATAAAAATATATGAGGACATATACATAAAAGGAGATAAAAAACAATTTTGAAATAAAATAAACACAATTTCGTGACATTCATCATAGTGGTAGATAAAATTTTATGAGGACATATATATAAAAAGGAGATAAAAAACAATTTTATTTGAAATATATCAAAAAATAATATTGTCTGTTACATATTCCTGGAAATTTAAATGCATCTTTCATATAGACTGGGATAGGGGCTCTCGCGGACCATAAGAGAAATATGTACAATAAATAGGACTATGGAAAGAAGAAGTGGGCGACGATAGAGTGTAATACCTGAAAAGAATAAATTGAAAGGTATCAGTCTTTGGCTATACATTTGTATTTAAAAACGTGGAATAACTAGATTGATAAAGAAAGTAGGATGTGATCACTATAGACTTACAGTGATAGTACATATCACCCCTTTTTCTATTTGCTTGCTGATGCATTTTGATTGATGTCGTCGACGACTACTGGAATCGTGGCAACTGCCTGTTTTCTTTCATCGATGACCTGCTTCAATTCCCGCTAGAGCCATTCTTCAATGTAGCTTCTCAAGGGGGTGACTTTGATCTCATTCCAAATTTTTATGTTGAAAAGTTCCTTTTCTAATTCCCTTAGATCGATAGAAAGATTACACAGAGCCCGATCAATTTGTTCATTCTATACCAAATAGTTGACTAGCTAGTTGTCGATGTCATCTTCACCATATTCAAGGATGCTGTAAAACTTTTCCAAAGACAATGCCTTAAAAATATCAAACTGTTTATCAAAGACTTTCTTAGTTAAGGGAAAGGAGTTGATGATTAAGTTGGCATCTTGGAAGTCGTTGGTCCTTCTGGTTAATTCTATTTTGGTAATATTTGTGAATAATTTTTCTTTCTTTGATATGGCTTCTTCACATGAATGGACAATGAGATACAGGTTCTTCACTTTTTCTTTCCATCATGCATTTAATTGAGTGATCCAGTTTTTGGATGGGAGATCTTGTTGTATTCTTATCATTTTTGTCCTGTTGTTGAAAAAGGTACCAAAAGGAAGGATCATGTCTAAATAGAAATGTTCTTCATTTTTTAATTTCTCCTACAAATGTTCGAGGAAATTATCTTCTCTCGTTCCAAGGGAAGCCATGGTCTATGAAGTTTCCCATGACTCAAGAATCAGGTTCATTATTTTCTTGACATTATTCTCCACATATCCTCTACACGATGCGAGGAGGCTGGAGGATCCTTTTAACTTGGTTGCAGGGGTGGCAGGCGTGGCTATTGCCAAAGGATTGACAAGAAATGGCATAATAATCAAAGCTTCTTCCAATTCCTTGACCCGATCCTTCAGTTTGGCATTCTCAGCCTCAATGAATCCAATGGAATAATCAAGAGCATTTGTGGTTTCTATGTGAATTCGAAAGATTTGGGATGACCGCATTTTCACAAGGTTAACCTCTGAACGAGATTTTCCTTTCTATTTTTTTACATATTTTTTTTCAATAATTAATTTTTTGGACTGGCTATCAAAAACAACGCTTTGGAACATGAAGGATTCATCTTCATCAAAATTTTTGGTATCAGCTATGTCCATTGGACGACAATGATGGATCGCATCTCTGGGATGAACAAGGTAGTGGAATGCACTATCCAGATCAGGCTCAAGTTCCATGTTCTCACTCTCAATTTCGGGCTCTTTCGCCTATCCCACAATTTTTTTTCTCTTCTTGTCCACTGGAAGCTTGTGAGAACTATCAATTTTAGGGTGAGGAGGGTCATTATCTCCTCCTTTGTTTGAAGAATTCTAAGTTTCTTTGTTTTGGTGGTGGGCCATTGGAGCGATGCTCCAGGATGTCGTACTTTTGGGAGTGATATCCACCGATTGAACACTCTAATTCTCACCGGGGCCTTTTCCCTGTTGCTTGTACAATTCAGTGGTGCTTTGCAGTGTGTCTAGGTTGTTGGAATCAGAAGCAAGAGAATTGTCGTTAGTGTCTTTGTTTTCGGTCAGGTGTTTTTTGAAAAAATAATTACTGAAGCCAAGTGTTTTTAAATGTTGTAAATTGTTTTTATTAGGGTTGAACCCTCTTAGGATTTCAACATATATTAGGTTCAATTTGTTGAAATGGGCTGCGAATTCATCAATTTTTTTGGTGTTCCTCAACACGAAGTCCCTGACTTTCCAAAACAGAGGAATGAACTGTTTTTTTTCTCTTATCTTGGAATATATGCAACCAATAGTTTTATTGCCTTGATACTTCGGTAACAAACATTATGTCCGTAATGTGACATGGAAGGAGAGCAAGTTTTTCCCTGGAGTGAAAAATCCTTATCACAGTGTAACTATCCATATGTTTGAGTGCCCCCTTCTTGTCCAAAAACCTGGTTGCTTGTTCATATATGTGGGGAGCATCTTCTCCTAACAACAAAACTTTGAAAACAAACACAAAGCCATTAAAAACCTCATAAAAACAGTGGGAGGCCTTGTGCTTCCACAAGGCCTGGTACCAGAACGTTACTGGGTCAAATTCCCAGTTTACCTTCTTGGATAAAGAAAGTTTTGGAATATGGAAGCAATGTGCTATCGAAAAAACCAAGTAGGATGACATATAAAATTTCTTCTCCTTTTTGAATCTTGACAATTGAGAATAGATTTCAAGGGAAATTGGCTTTCCCCAATCAAAATGGCTTGTTCCTTGAATGTGAAATAAAAAATATAAAGAGCCATGCGGGAAATAGTTGTTGTGGACTCTTGTCCCGTTATTCTTGTAAACAACCAGGCAATTTACCGGAATGGATTTCTAAATGAACTAACCTGCAATATTGTGATATCTTCAGGAACTTCCATCGGGTCTTCCAAGAACTTGGGAAAGAGGTCCAACCCGTTATTATGCTTTTTTAGGAACTGCTTGGAATCTTCTCCTTTGAATGCCAATGTTGGCTTCGACAATCTTAACATCTGGTGGAAGACCTGAGGTGAAAAATAAATAGAAGAGTGGTCTTGTAGTGGAATAATTCTTTGGTCTGAAATATATTTATCAGCGCACCAAGAGACCAACTCCTTATAGTCAAAAACTTCAGGGACATAGCATGTACGATAAATCCTAGAGGTCCAAATTACTTCATTCTGGGAGGCAGAGGATGAGTAATAAGAATATTCCCTGGACCACTGGAAGTTCTTGTCCTCGTGCCCGAAGATGTTCACTGTATCTCCATAGAACTGCTGTCGAGTTGATGCCATAGTTTTATGAGAACGTTCATTTTCTCCAGAGGATGGTTGAAATGAATAGTTGGAGGTGATAATATAACCCTTCACAAATGTTGGTTCAATTCTTATGAATGGGAAAGCTCCTCGAGCCTTTCACTCATTAATGACAATCTCTATGGGTGCTGCATGATGAGTTGTTAGTAGTAAAACTTACTTATTGCATATTTAGAAGTGCGAAGGTGGCAGGTACGAAGAAGAGAAATTAAGGATTGGAGGTTTCGTGAATGTGCCAACTCGACGTGCGAATGACATTTCATGATTTTGAAATCAATACTCGGAAGGGATAATATAACCCTCGACAAATCTTGGTTTAATGCATATTATAGGAGATCTCCTTGAGCCTTTTTCTCATCAATGACAATCTATACGGTTCCTGCATGATGAGATGTTAGAATTAAAGCTCACTAATTTCATATTTAGAAACAAGATATATATATATATATATATATATACATTTTTTTTATTATAGACAAGTGCAAAGGTGACAGAGATAGGGAAGAGTAAGGAAGGAATAACAAGTTCTGAAAAGCGGTCGAATGAGATTCAAAATAGGGTTATGGGGGATACTCAGGAGAGGTGAGTGTCCGATGGTCAAATTTTATGTCTTTGAATTTTTGACTGCAAAACGTGTAAAATGGAAGAGAGCATGATGGGGAAGTTCAGCGAATGGTTTATATATTTGCAGAATTTCGGGAAAGTGACTAAGTATGGAATAGGGAAACGGTCGGTCAGAATCATTTTCAGAATTGAGGATTGAATATTTCATGAACGGGCCAACCCAACGATGTACAAATAACATTCCATTATGTTTGAAATTAACACTCGGAAGGGATAATATAACCATCCAGAAATTTTGGTTTTATGCGTATTAATGGGATATCTCAAATCTTGGTTTAGCATGAACGCTTGCTAATTTCATACTTAGGAATAAGATCTAATATATACTTTCTAATTACTAATTGAAAAGGGAGTGGGAACATGAAACAACGATTAGGAATTGTATATTTCTTGAACCCACCAACCCGACGATCCTCGAAAGAAATTCAAAGAAATGGTGAAGTATGGAAAGAGGATGAGCGGGCTTCAAAATAGCGCAAAAATAGTTCCACAGGAGATGTGAGGACCCGACGGTCAAATTGTATGTCTTGAAATTTTTCAGTGAAAAATGTGTACCATGGAAGAGGGGATGATAGGTAGATTGTACTACGAAAGATGGTATGATGTGAGAGTCTAGTTGTAAATTTTTGTATCACATAAGTCAAGGTATTGTTTGTAGGCCATGGAACAATAGAAGTGAAATTTAGAGCCTGCCTACCCAGGAATACGCGGTTAGAGAAGTGGCTGGGTATGGAATGGGGAAGCGGTCGGTTAGAGTTGCGATATAAAAGAACGAGTGAAAATGTGAACCCACGAGTCTGCCAACCCATGCAGATAGACATTTTCGGAAAAACAACTAAGTGATGAGAAAGATAAACTATAGGGAAAAAAGAAACGATAATTTGGTTAAGTATAGAAGACATGAAAGAAGGGTTAATATATTTACATTTGTAATAGATATCCCATTTCTTGGAAATATCTTTTCTGCATGATTCTAGAGAAGTTATATACTTATTGAATATACTTGGAAAGAAGTGAGAAGGTGTCGGGCAAAGAAAACAATGGCTAGGAATTGGAAATTGTCTGAACTTACCAACCCGATGATCCATGAAAGAGATTGCAAGAAATGGCCGTGGAAAACAGTCAGACAGGCTTCAAAATAGGCTGAAAAGGGTTCCCGAGGAGACGTGAGGCCTCGACGATCATATTTAATTGATCATGAATTTTGAGTGTGTATTGTGTAACATGGAAGAGGGGATGATGTAGCAGTCTGGAATTCAATTTGTATATCGCGGAAGCTCGGGGGATGTTTGTAGGTCAAGGAACACTAGAAGTGCACTCTTCTTGTTCAAAAATCTGCAAGCGAAAAAGTCGGTTAAGTATGGAATTGGAGGCGCGAAAGAGATTCCAAGAAATGGTGAAATATGGAAAGAGGATGCAGGGGAATGAAAATGGGGTGACAATAGTTGCCCAGGAGAAGTGAGGACCCGAAGGTCAAATTGCAGGTCTTTGAACTTTCATGTGCAAACTATGTATCATGGAAGAGGGTATGATGTGGGAGTGCAGCAGTAAATTTGTATATCACGGAGGTCCGGATGTTGTTTGCAGCTCATAGAACAATGGAAGTGCAATATAGAGCCCGCTTACTTGGGAATCCACGATCTAAAAAGTGGCTAGGCATTGAATGGCTAGCAGTCGGTCAGAGTCGTGATATAAAAGCACAAGCGCAAATGTGAACCCGTGAGTCAGCCAATGCGCGCATTGAGATAATTTTTAGAAAAAATGACTAAGTAACGAGAAAGAGAGAGTAGAGGGGAAAAATAAATGGGAATTTGGTTAAGTATAGAAGAGGGAAAAGAAGGTCCAATATATTCAAATTTGTAATAGATATTCCATTTCCTAGCAAAATATTTTCTATATGTTTCTGGAGAAGTTGTATACATATTGCATATACTTGGAAAGAAATGTGAAGGTAGCGGGCACTTGAAACAACAACTAGAAATTAGAAATTTCCTGAACCTGTGAACTCGATGATCCGCGAAAGAGATGTCAAGAAATGGTCAAGTGTGGAAAGCGGTCAGATGGGCTTCAAAATAGGGCGACAAGGGTTCCTAAGGAGATGTAAGGCCCCGACTGTCAAATTGTATATATTGGAACATTTCAGTGCAAAATGTGTGACACGGAAGAGGGGATGATGTGGTAGTCTAGAAGTAAATTTTCATATCGCAGAAGCCGGAGTATTGTTTGTAGGTCACAAAACAATGGAAAGTGCAATTTAGAAAAAGGGGAAGCGCTCGATCAAAATCACCATATAAAAGCATGGATGAAAATGTGAACGCATGAATCCGCCAACCCACGCAACAAGACATTTTCGGAAAAAAATGACTAAGTAACCAGAAAGAGAAAGTACAAGCGATAAAAGAGTGAGAAAATAGAAAGGTGGAGAGAAATTTTCGTAAGTGGGAATTGGTTTCAAACAAGCTCCATTATTGCAAAACCATCATTTTCTAGTAATTGTTATCAAATGCTTTGTTGACGATTATATTTTATTGCAACTTGTGGGAGTAATTGTGTTCTTGATACATTCTTCCATGACTTTAACATATTAACTTAAGTATTAAACTTCTTTCATGATGGGTTGTTAGCATTAAATTTTAATAATTGCATGTCTAGAAACAAGAATGATGATCTTGAGCACTGTATATCTATCCATAGAAATTGGACCGAGTTATTTAGGGAAAAACATTAAACATATTTTCCATAAACACAGGCACAGGATCTGAAACATGTAGGAGCCATCAAGATTCTCTTCAACATGCATAAAAAACTGATTACCATGCGCTTTTTTAGGAAATCCTTGCAGTCTTCTCCTCGGTGGATCAATGTTTGGTGGCCTGATCTCAATATTTTGCGGAAGACCTGAGGCGATAAAGAAACATGAGAGTGGTTCCACAGTGGAATAAATCCTTGGATTGAAGCAGATGAAAAACAGTCCCATAGTAAAATTGATAGTTCTCACAAGCTTCCCGTGAGGAAGAAGACAAAAAACATTGCAGGGCAAACATAATAACCCAAAATTGAAAGTTAGGACACACCAAGAAACCACCTCCTTAGATTCAAAAAATTCAAGGACACAGGCTGCACAAGCAATTCCAAAGGCCCAAATTAGTCCATTCTGGGCAGAAGGAGATGACTAATAGGAATATGCCTTGCACCAGTGGGAGTTCTAGTCCTCATTCCCTAAGATGTTAATTGTATATCCATAGAACATGACAATGGTCCCGCAATTGAATAATTTTTTGGCTTGAAATATATCTCTGGGAGCATCAATATATCATTTCCTTATAGTGAAAGACTTCTTCCCAGAACAAACCATTTTGGACCTCTGGAATTCCTACTTTCAAGCTACAAAGTGGCTATTGCGTTCAACATCGGTTTCTTTTCTGAAACCACTTATTTTGGTGTTGTCAGGACTGCCATCGCCGAGATGGTAAGTGCCACCCATTATGGTTGATTTCAATTTGGGCACAGGAGTGGGAACCGTCTCTGCATTTCCATCATCCATTTCTGTATCATCGTCCATCAAATCATCTTCTTCCAGCTCGAAATCCATCGCATCAAACTCTGCTCCAGCCATTAATGCAGGCAGGCAGGTTGTCTAAGTAGGCATGGTCGCCTTGGAATTCTTTGGCTTGAAATATATATCTCGGTCTACCAAGGGACCATCTCCTTTATTTCTCCTAGGAGGAGGGAGATGAGTAGTAAGAATATGCCCTGGAATACTGGAACCTCTGGCCATCATGCCCGAAGGTGTTTGCTGTATTTGGATAGAGATGTTGTGGAACTATTGCCATAAGTTAACAAGAATTTCCATTTTCTCGAGATGATATTTGAAATGAAAATTGGGGAGGGATAATATAACCCTCTGCAAATATTGGTTTAATGCATATCAATAAAAGATCTCCTTGAGCCTTTCGTTGATCAATGACAATCTCCAGGGTTCATGCATAATGAGTTGTTACCATTAAAGCTTACTAATTGCATATTTAGAAAAAAGTGCGAAGGTGGCGGTGAGAATGAAGAGAGATTAAGAATAAGAGATTTCGTAAAGGCACCAACCGACTGATGCATGAAAGAGATTGCATCATGTTTGAAATGAATACTTGGAAAGGATAACACCCTTCTTCGCAAATCTTGGTTTAATTTGTATTAATGACAAATCTTCTCCGACCTTCCGCACATTAATGACAATATTAACGGTTCATGCATGATGAACTACTAGCATTAAAGCTTAATAATTTCATATCTAGAAATAAGTATGAAGGTGGCGGGGATGGTGAAGAGCAACTACGAATTGTACATTTTTCCCACATGCCAACCTGAAAAATAGATTCCAAGAAATGGCCAAGTATGGAAAGCGGTCGGGCAAGCTTCAAAAATAGGGTCACAAGATATACTCAGGAGACGTGAGGGGCCAATGGTCAAATTGTATGTCACAATGATAGTTCGGCCATCAATTTGTATATCGCGGAATTTTGGGTGTTGTTTGTACGTAGCTAGGAATAGATACAACAAGCCATCGATTTGTATGGAAGCACAATGTTGAGCAAGCCTGGCCAGGAACCAACGATGGTAATAGTGGCCAAGTATGCAATGGACAAGCGGTTGGTTGGACTCCTGATATAAAAGCATTAGACATGCTCATAACAAGAAATATTGATGAGCTTGAAAACATGGCCACAATCTCTACTCAGGAGACGTGAGGGCCCGATGGTCAAATTGTATCTACCCCAACTGTTGAATGCAAAATGAATAACACGAAACGAGAGACAATGACAATTTTCGAGGGTCAATTTGTATATTGTGGAACTTCGGGTGTTTTATATAAAAGCACGGGACATTCGGAAAAAAGACACATTCAAAAAAAGGACCAAGTAAACAAAAAGCGAAAGAAAATGAGATAAAGGGGAATTTGTATGCTAATTTGTAGATCGCAGAAGTCTGGGTGTTGTTTGTAGGCAACAGAACAATGGAAACACAATACCTGCCTATCCAGGAACCCGCAATCCAAATTTTTTGTTCAATATGAAATGGGGAAGCAGTCAGTCGGGCTGGTGATATAAAAGTAACAGTGTAAATCTGAAGACGTGAATCCATGAACTCTCGCACCTAGACATTTTACGAAAAACGAGTAAGTAACCAGAAAGGGAAAGCAGAGGGAAAAAATAAAGGGGATGGAAATTTTCAAAAGTGGGAATTGGTGTAAGAAATCCCTATTGATGGTCTTAACAGTAACTATGAAGTGAATTAAACATGTGAACAAGTTATTCAATAAAGGAATAGATACAGTGAGCTATGCTTATAGTTTCTAGGATTTGTTTGTATAAGAGAAGTGTCGAAAAGCTACAAGAAAATCAATTTTGGGATGTTTAAGTAAAGTTATTGTACTGTCAGCTTCACCATAAGTATAACAACAACAAATTTGAATTTTAATGTCCTATCATTGATATGATAGTTCCATTGGAATTCACATAGTATATATTCTTTTATTTCAAATTATTCCAGGAGATTAATTTTGTTAAGTTCATCGATCAAGGGAAAGTGCTAAAAATGAGGGGGAATTTGTTTGCTAATTTGTAGATCGTGGAAGTCTGGGTGCTATTTGCAAGCGGCGGAACAATGGAAACACAATGTTGAACCCGTCTATCCAGGTACCCACGATCCAAAAAGTTTGTGCAATATGAAACGGGGAAGCGGGCGTTCGGGCTGGTGATATAAAAGTAAGTGTAAATATGAAGATGTGAATCCTCCAACTCCCGCACCTAGACATTTTCCAAAAAATGAATAAGTAACCAGAAAGGGAAAGAAGAGGGCAAAAATAAAGGGGATGGAAATTTTCGAAAGCGGGAATTGGTGTAAGAAATCCCCATTGATGGTATTAACAATAACTATGAAGTGAATTAAACATGTGAACATGTTCTTCAATCAAGGAATAGATACAACAAGCATGCTTATAGTTTCCAGGAACTGTTTGTATAAGAGAAGCGTCGAAAAGCTACAAGAAAATCAATTTTGGGATGTTTAAGTAAAGTTATTGTACTGTGAGTTTCACCGCAAGTATAACAACAAAGAATTTGAATGTTAATGTCCTCTCGTTGATATGATAGTTCCATTGGACTTCACATAGTATATATTCTTTTATTTCAAATTATTCAAGGAGATTAATTTTGCTAAGTTCATCTATCAAGGAAGAGTGTTAAAATGAGCCACATACAACATTTGCGTCATAGAGCTTATATTGAAGGGAAACATATGTCCTCTATATTCTTTAAGATCATAGAAAAACTGTGAATATCCTGAATGTATTATTAATTTTCCAGAATGAAGCATACAACCAAGAACCAAGTAAACACCAAATGTATTGAAATTTGAGGCAGAAGGAACCGCATGAACACAGAAGGAGTCAAGCAAGATCCCATAAGGTTCCATATAACAATGCACACCGACATTTGCATCAAACAATTTGATATATAAAAAAACACATCATGGCATTGGTTTTATCTTACATCTGGTATATGTTCCCACGAGAAAATAACCGGGGCCATGGGATATGAACAAAAGTCTGCCAAACACAAGACAACACAAAAACAATGGAGCTTCACCACTATATGCTAGCTATAACTAGACCTCAATCTGGGGAACATGAAAGTTGTCGATTACTATTTTACCATTAAGCAATATCACTATGGACATTTTCCTCTGATAGTTCCATGGTCTATCACTACCATTTTTAACAATGCCAAATTTCCAATATTATTGGAAATGCCTGATGGTTCTGCCCAAAGGAGAAAGCTATTTCGACGGTTCAAAGGATGGGCTTGAGTTATTTACATTTGGATATTTTTTATGACATTTGCGCTCATGCTTCCCATTTCTGGAATGAACAATCTTATGTGCATGTACATCACCAACAACCACACCTGCCTATATGAATTCCAATGCTCAAACTCCCCAATATCTATAGCGAGTTATGAAAATCTCGAGCTCATGTTTCAATCCATGATGATTCCTTTTTTTTCAATTAGGGCATCGAGAAAATGCAGATACCATACCATAAACGTATAGTTGGAGAACAATTTTTTTTTTATTCGAGTACCCAAAAAAAATGCAGAAATCCTGCCATGGCTATATAGTTGGTAAACAATTGTCCATTTTGGGCACCCAAAAATGTGTAGACTCCTCCATCAAAGCCACAACCAAGCACCATTTTTTTTTAAATTTTCACACTGCAACACATATGCAAAATTCTTACCAGGTGATGCAAAAAAAACATCAAAATAACAACATCGATTTCATTTGTAATTAGATTCTCCTTGTTGTTTCAAGTGCACAAGAAGAGACAAAATCTTTGGAAAGAGAATTTTACAACTATAGATGTAAATTTTGAAGAACTCGAGTCCGACGAACATTTATCTGGATGTTGAAGAAAAATTACACACACATGAGATATTTTTGTTTCCTATCAAAGCCTGATATGATTTTCTTTTTTAGACGATATGCAATATTGCATTGTCCTCATTTAGGGTAAATTTTCTATGTATCCTAAAGTCGCGCATCATGTAGACACTATTTTCCTTTTTCTATAGGTATGCTTCATATGAAAATTCCACTAACCCAAGAAGCACATCTTGTAACAGAGGTTGTCTAATTGTATAATGTACGATTGTGTTGCCCATGGTTTAGATGGAAACATTGAGGGAATGTCTATATATGTATGGACATTTTTTACTGCATCGTAGACAATCAATTGTATCATCACTTATGAAAGCAAAAGCAGAAGCAGGAGAGTTGCATTTCGCACATACAGGACAAAAGGGGGTCATGCATGCATTCGCTACAACCAAAACACCTTCAACCTGGAAATGTGAGCATAGCAGTTAATATATTGAACAATATAATATACAACTGTACAAAAATACTAATAAAAAAAAAAAATTGCAAAAATTTGGTGAAGAAACTTTGTATGAGCAAAGTGAGGATGAATCTGTAGATGTATACGCACAATAGTTGTAGAGCTAGTTAGTTTATTGAGATCCTACACTATGTCTGCTCACAATTATGTTACAAATGTTTCTTGGGTTGTGCGAAATATCCTTTCTTTAACATCTCTTTTCTTTGTTATATTTTTGAAGAGCATAAGTGGAAATTTCCCTTTATGCAATTGTTGTTCCATTAATGAATTTTTTTTTGAATAGGTGTCGAACAATTGCAGCTGCAACATGGAACAATGCAATACTTGTGTAACTTAACCGAGATACATGGAAATTTGAAAGTAAAGGACAAAACTGGATATGGAGAATGATACCATTGCCTTGTCATTGTCTGACTCTCCATATTTTATATGGAGAATGTGTTGTGACCCAAGTTTTCTCTTGAGTGTGATAGTTGTGCCAATGGTTTCGATTGGGTAAATGTTGTTGCTCTGTGCATGTTGGATGATAGTTGTGTCCAGTACGAAACAATATTCTGAACAAATAGCCAGATTTTTTTCCACAATACTTGTTTCGTTGAGCGATATAATCCGATCACAATCACCACGGTCATATACTGTTTTGGGCAATATATTAAAATTTGTAATGGATATCCCATTACTTGGCAATATCTTTTCTGCATGTTTCTAGACAAGTTGAGTAGGAATAATCAGTGTGACTGTCATCAGGGCCTCCTTGTTTGTCATGTCAGCACGCATAATGGATCTAGTTTTGTTTTCCTTGTCCAAGTAGGTGCTATAGACAACCATTATGTCCCCGATGAACACTTCTCTAGTTTAGCGATTATTCAAGCTCTCTATTGATAGTATCTTGGGTGTTACAAGTTTAGACCTAGTGACATTTTTTCAACAGGAAAAGTAATGTGAAAGGTAGTGTACATTATTTTTTTGTTTTCTTTTTTTCCTAGAATAAATGTACAAGTAGACACACATCCTGGATGAACTATGGAGCTATATTTTTGAAACCAGACCTCTTAGTCTTCGGAACCTGCATTATGTTCGACGTCTCACTTGCACTTGTTGATACTTCTTGTGAACTGCAAAGTATGTGTTGCAGATGACACCAACATATTCACCATTCCATAGATGAATAAATAGATGAGGACATTTGTTTGGTAAACATATGAGGAACATAATGTATGCATCTTTACCTTTGGCCTTATCAATTTGCTGATGTTTGGCATGATTGACTGCTCATGGCCATGTCACTAGTCCAACTTTTTCTGATGCAAGCATGTGTATATGAACATCAGAAGGACTAAACAAGTATATGCATTGTATATTATCCATAATTGTTCTTAATGTCACATGAAAGGTCGAAGGATATGGAATAAAAAATAGGGTGTCAAGGGATACTCAAGAAACATGAGGACTGAGGGTCAAATTGTATGCCTCATATTTTTTGACTGAAAAAATGTGTAACAATAAATAGGGTGTGATGGCAGAGTACGAAAACCAATCTGTATATCACAGAACCTCTGAAGCCAGAGGTGCAATCTTGAACACGCCAGACCCACAATCGACAAAGTGGGTAAGTATGGAATAAGGTAGAAGCATGACCATAAATTTGAACCTATGAGTCTGCCAACCTATGCACCAAGGAATTTTCTGAAAGGCGACTAAGCAGAGAAATCAGAAAGCAAAAGGGATAATAGAAAATGGAAAAATTAGAAATGGAGAGGGAAGAAAGGCCCATTGTTTCCAAATCATAGTTTTCTAGTCCAATATTATATGCCCCCACCCATTTTGTATGTTTAATTTGTAAATTTTTTGAACCTGCATAGAATAGATCTAGCTAAACAATAATACACACATTTGTAGAGAGAATTGGAGAAAGAAGAAGAAGGAGAGAAAGAATGAAAGAATTCTCATTAACTGTTTTCCACACTCAAAGAGTGAATAATTTACAATAGATATAGGATACATGAGTAACTAATGAGCCATAGTGGTGGTATATAGTGATATGGAAACACACTAGTAGTTACAGGAGTAAACCACCACCTAGTCTAGTCTCTTAGGAAGTTACGGGAGTGAACTGCCACCTAGCTGAGTTAACTGGTCAACTAGTCTTCAGTTAACTGACTGAACAGAGAGTAGTGAGGAGTTAACTCAGGAAATAAAGGGTAATTCACCAGTTTGGTCATGATCCCAAGGCAAGTGCACATTAGCTAGTGATGATCCCAGTGTTGCATGGTGACAAAACCGATGCAACATCTAAACTCAACTCTACTAGTCAAACTAAAGTGTCAACTGAAAGAGAATATTATCCAGGTGGAATATTCTCCCATAAAATATAGGAGATTGGATAATGAATAATTATTACTAATAAACAAGGAAAAAAGTTAGGAAAAATAAATCCTAGGTGTGTGTGAAGTAACTCCAACATCCCCTCTGAACATCACTATGGTGAAAATAAAGAATGGGTCCCAACAACGAGGCCATGTTTGGTACCCAAATACAAAAGATACACTAAAATAGAAGATGAAAGAGGGAAAACCTCATTGGAACCCCNCCCCCCCCCCCCCCCTCAAATTACAATGCATAAAATAAAAATAAAAAGAGAAGGAACAAAAAAACAGTTGCTAAGCAATCGTGTCCTTCACTTCAAGAAGACCTCACCACTGTGCAAGTTTGTGCTCGTTGAAGATTTTCTTGAAGATGAAGATGTATGCACGGATATGATGAAGTATATGCACCATTGATATGTTCACACATATCCACTTTATCTTCTTGTAATGAAGAATATCCAAATAAATTTTGGATGAAACTTTGAAAACCATGTGACCGTTTTTGGAAAATTGCTGAAATTTTATTGATTTTAAAAAGATCATAACTTCACTTTCTGGACTCCATTTCGGATGATTTGTATTTTTAAATTGGATATTTTCCCGAGAGGAATTCAAATATCCAATTTGTTTCTTCAAAATTTTCTCAAAAAATATCAAAATGGAGTTTGATGTACGCAACTCCATTTTTGTCTCCTGAGATGCATGCATGGTGCATGGAAAAGTGTCTGCATGTGACCCTTGAGATGCTTGCCATATATATTCCACATGAAATTCAGAAAAAAAATCTGAAATGGAGTAAACATCATCTTCAATTAACGGGACACAAATGTTTGCAGATACTTGTGTAGAAGGCTCTTCAAACTAAGATGATTTATCTTCCAGTGGCTTTTCTACATTCTCTATCTTGTAAAAATTTTGCATGAATTATTCCTTATTCCCAAATAAAACCTCTAATATGGTCCATAAATCATTTGGAGTGAATTCTTTTGTGACATCACATGCTTGGTGGAGAATTTCTCGAGAAATAGACAAGCATATAAATCCTATGGCCATATCTTGTCTATTGAGAAAGTCATTTTTCTCATCGGAGGGATCAGGCTCTACTTCCATTTACATGGTTATTTGGTATAAGACTCTACTTCTAAGAAGAAGTAGAATATTTGGCTTTCACTCCAAATATTTATGAGGTGTGAGAAGTGTTATCGGTGAGTAAAACATAAATTCCATCTTTTTTGTTGTCTTCAATCTTTTGTACCTGCAAAAAAAATTTGGTGTATCTTTTTATTAGCAGTCTGTCGTCTTTGATACCATGTAAATGTGTTGAACCTACACATAATATATCTAGCTAAAAAATAATGCACACATTTGCAGAGAAAATTGGAGAAAGAAGAAGAAGGAGAGAAAGAATGAAAGAATTTTCATTAACCATTTTCCACACTCAAAGAGTGAATAATTTACAACAAATATAGGATACATGAGTAACAAATGAGCCATAGTGGTGGTCTAGAGTGATCTGGACACACACCATCAGTTACATACGTAAAATTCCACCTACTCTAGTCTTTCAGGAAGTTACGGGAGTGAACTGCTACCTAGCTAAGTTAACTAGTCAACTAGTCTTCAGTTAACTGACTGAACATAGAGTAGTGAGGAGTTAACTCAGGAAATCAAGGGTAATGCACAAGTTTGGTGATGATACCAAGGCAAGTGCACATTAGTTGGTGATGATCCCAATGTTGCACGGTGACAAAACCAATGCAACATCTAAATTCAACTCAACTAGTCAAACTAAAGTGTCAACTGAAAGAGAATATTCTCCAGGTGGAATATTCTCCCCTAAAATATAGGAGACTAGATAATGACTAATTATGACTAAAAAACAAGGAAAAACCTTAGGAAAAATAAATCTCAGGTGTGTGTGAAGTAACTCCAACATAATTTACTAGCACAGTTGGTATACCTTTTCAAAGATTGTACCACATACCCCTCTACTGTCGCATATAAGAATTCATCTTCATGTCCAACCAATCTGTTTCTTTCAAGGTAGCAATGTCGAACATACAATGGACATGAAGGCAAGTTAGTATGTAGAAAGACATGTAAAAGAAATAAATGCAACAAAGATAATACAATTCACATGAGAATAAGCATAAATATACGTAGTATATACATACAATAAAAAAGGTGCAAAGTAGTAGAACAAGTAGAACAAATACACAGACAATAAATGAAATACTAAAAACTAGAATATGAAATAAGAGTACATGTATGCACCTCTGTAAATCCTCTACATTCGTGCCAATGAGTCCATTTTCCTCTCCAGCCACTCTGTTTGTTTAAATGTAGCAATGCATGAAAAATACAATGGACATGAAGGAAGTTAGTATGCAGGAAGACATGTAATGAAGATAAATTATTATGTAGGAAGGTACGCAATATCTACATACAATAAACTAGTTGAATACATTTACAAACAATCAATGAAATACAAAACAATGAAATATAAAATAACAGTACAAGCATGTACTTTTGTATCTCCTCTTCCACTGCTGCAGTTAAGACTCCTTCATTTTCTCCAACTATTATGTTTGTTTGAATGTGGGAACACACAAAATACAATGAACATGAATGGAAGCTGGTATGTAGCGAAGAACAAGTAATATGTACATATAGTAAATGAGAATCAATGAATAGAATACAAGATAGTTAGAAACATGAACCTTTTCTTTTCTCCATCCATGGTTGTAAATATATAAAGCTTTTCCCTACCCAAAATATATTACAAGCCACAAAATACTAAGAAATTGCATGGACATAGCTAAATGATTTTGGTTTTCTGTGGCAAAGTATCTAGATATGCTTCCAGACATGGAAATATAATTTTGCAGTATCTTTGGTGTACATATCATATCTCAAGTACAAGATAAATTGTATCATGGTAACACCAGTCCGTGTAGAGGATAAAGAAGATGTATTGTGATATGGGAAAATTTCACCATATATGGTTAATAAGTGTGTTTTGCACATGTTTTATTTTAACAAAAATACACCGGATATTGCAATTGCACATGTAGCTGTCCAATTATTTCTTATGCCACTATTTTGTATCATGTCAACACTGAAGTATCAACAAAATTTTACAACAGAAAAGGCAGACACCAAATAGGCGCCAGATCGTGACTTCGCTAGACACGAAAAATAACACAACCACAGGTCCACTCATGGGTGCAGGACCTGAACACCGCAAAGAACACACACAAAAAAAAACCAGCTCCAATTGTTGCGCAGGACCCCAACCCTACAAAGCCGAAGGAAACAAAAGAAAACAACAAGCACAAAACCAGCGAGAAAGCCTCAGGGCCTCAAACTCATAAACTTGAACAAACCAAAAACAACTAGCAACCGATGAACCAACGAACCTGTGAACAAGAAACAACCAGCAAACCAGAAAACAATATATGTATCTCCAATGATTACCAAACTGCAGCCAAAGCACAAAAGGAAATGAAAACATATGACGAGCATGCCAGTAGAAACAAGCAAGCATTCTTACTTGCAAATTGAAAACACTGAACAAGAAAGAAGGAATAGAAAATGAAATTATGGCATCGAAACTTACTCCGAAATGATGAACAATAGAAGCACATGTCGAATTGTGGGTGCAACACTTGGACCCCACAAAGTAGAAAAAAAAATAGATCCAACTGCAAATGCAGGACCCCAACCCTACAAAGTTGAAGTAAAAAAAAGCAAGCAACAAGCACCAATAGGTCCAATCACAAGCGCACATCCCCAACCTTGCAAAGTTGAACCAAACAAAAAAAGCAGCAACCGACGAACCAGTGAAGAAGAAGAACCCACTGAACCAGTAAACAATGTATGAAGCTTCAACGATGAAGAAATTTCATTCCAAGCCTAGAAGAAGTATGAAACATACAATGCCTATTCAACTAGTGGTGGACAACAATATTGTCCAAATTCATTGCAACATTGTATCGAAAATTTCAAGGAAAAATGTACTCAAAGAGCCTATTTAGGTAAACATTTAAGGCTATCAAGCTGTCTAAGGGCCTCGCAGTATGAAAACATTTAAGTTGTCAGGCCTGTTTCAGGACCTTGTGTTATGTAAACATTTAAGCTGCCATGTCTATTCAAGCATCTGAAAAAAGTGTCAATTTTCTAAACCTTCAGTATGCAAACATTTCAATACAAATACAAAGGACTAATAATAACAATAATGATAGAAAAATATAAACATTTTGGCATGCTCAAAACTTTCGGTTTGTAAACATTTCAGTAAAAAATGTAATAAAAATTAAAAAGGAGCGTCTAAGCTCAAAACTTTGGATATCTACACATTCACAACATTGGGAACAATGAAGCTGGCAATAAGACCTCGAATATATTCTCCAATGAGACGATGACATATAATTTTTTTATATATAAAAAATAATCCTTTTACTTCTATAGTACGGACAATACACATTATGAGAAAATTTATAGTCAAAGGACATATTAATATGAAGTCAACTAATTATTGATCACTATAGTCCCTCTGTGCCTTCGACAGTGACTAATAACAATATTGATACCAAGTCTATGGTAATAGAATCTAAGGATAGAGAACTTTATATCAAAATTGACACCAATTCTATGGTAATAGAATCTAAGGATATGGGCCTTTGATATTAGAGTTTGTTTATATTTTGTTTTGTTTAATTTATTGCAAAACTTATAGTTGTAAATAATAGTTTTGGTTTATGTATTTAATTGAACAACTTCCAACCATAAGCCTTTACCACCATCACTTTGTTTATAAAAAATGTGATGTATTACAAAGTTATATTCACTGATATTTAATAGAATTTCCAACTTCATAATTGATTGATAGTACTTTGATATTTTGCTTGTTGAATGATTGGTGTAGATATATATTATTTGTTAATGTATTAACCATAATGATTGATTAAAAAATTCTATTGAAAAGCTTCTCTATGGTTGAAATATGTAGGTTATTATGATTCTATGGTGTTTTTTCTTTTTTAAAGGAGAATATGTTAGTGTAAAATATCAAATATGAAAAATATTTTATTTTGTGTATTTGTTTATTTTTAATGTAAAATACTTCTTATATTTATAGAGAAATATTTGTAAAAAACTGTAAAAAAGATCAAGGCTGAAATATGTAAGTTATTATGAATCTATATTGTTTTTCTCTTCTTCTTTTTTTATAAATTTTTCTAGAAGAAGACGATGATGTTAAATATTAAATATGAAAAATAATTTTGTTTGTTTATTTATTTTTCATGTAAAATACATCCTATATTTACAAAAAAACTGTAAAAAAAGGGATGGAAGGCTATACATAGAGGTGATAACATCTTTTTTCTCAAAGAAACAAAAATAGAAATAATGTCAAATTACTTAGATAGATCTAAAGAGTGGGCATATTTTATCAATCGAGACCATTTGGTGAAACGTTAATGGTAAAATTCACCCCTCCCCATAGACTGAGAGGAAGATAGTGTGCAAATCACATGAGAAAAAACAACATGAAACCTAATATTCCATGGAATAAATAAAAATCCAATCAAAACACCAACTTTAATCTCTCCCAAAAGGCCCGAGAATTTCAACATTCAATTTATACAATGCAACCTCCTTGTAACGTCCCCCAGCCCAATCGAGGGGCATTACAATGCAGAATAAACATAAAAACACAATTCATGCTAACTAAATTGATTCATTTACTATTAGTCAATTTCCTGTAGCTTACAACTATGAAATTAAAATAGATTTAGCTGCTTCCCATAACCATAAAATAGATGCAACAAAACCATACCAAATTAACATGAATGCAACTTAATCATTCACACAACAACATACAAATCATTCTCAGATACATAGAGTTCATGCACACCAATAACACATGTAAATAACATGGAAACGAGATAAAACACTTATCTTTAAACAAGAATTGTGTAACCAACTATTTGGGACAAAAGTTCCACCCAACCATAGACTGTCTCAAATCTCAACACTTAGTCACCCCCGATATGAAGCTAGCAATCCACAAAAGAGGGTGACCTCTCAGAGTCCACTCATAGCTCATAAAACTCTCAACCTAACTAATATTCTCCTACATCTATCCCAATTTTTCACCATCTCTCTTCCTCTTGACTTGTCGAACCCAAGGAATGTACCCCTTCACCGATCTTAATCCCTTGGGTGTTCCATTCATTTACCAGGGTCTCTCTAACACATGATTCTAGGAATATCTTAGCTGGGAACTCAAGGGAACTTTCTACTAGGAAAACTATCAACAAAACAACAAAAAACACTTGTTGTTTTAGTGAAACTCACATAAGAGTTCACTCTTCAGGCTTGAAAACCTAGATCTTCAGGGTTTCAACTCCAATTCGCTCCAATTATGCTCCAACATGCTCTAGAATTCACCCTCCATGGCCGCATCAACTTCAAGATTTGTTTCTTGCTTTGTCCTTACTTCCCATGCACAAACTTGACTCACTAAAAAATGTTTCCCCAACTGATACAAATTTCCTCTCTTTGGCTTACATTTCTTGAATCACACTCTTCCCCAAGCTAATTGTACTCAACCCCCATGTATCCAATAACTTTGGGATGTGAGCACTCACACCCACCCTCTTACATGTATTCAATGATTAGCTTTGGGAATAGTCAATTAGAAATTGGAAGGTCCATATACAATTAGCAAATTTAGGAAAATGGGTTAAACTAATATACATGGGTATTTCCCCCTTGGAGCCCTCTTGGCCACTATCCTAGACAATCCCCCCTCTTGTGTATTAATTTAGATTGGATCTCTTGTCCATGCCCCCCTTAACATCTGGCATCACATTTTTTTATTAAAGCATTGAAATATAATTTGCATATTACATCACTTTGGCATTAGCCACACATTATATCTACATAAGCATTAATTAAACTAAGGATTATAGTGGGGATGTTACATTCCCCCTCCCCTAAAATTATGCATTGTCAATAAATTATTGGGGAAGAGTGTGAGTCAAGAAAGGAAATACAAAGAGAGGAAATTTGTATGGGTTGGGGCAACAATTTTTAGTTAGTCAAGTTTGTGCATGGGAAGTAAGGAGAGAGCAAGAAACAAAGCTTGAAGCTGCTGCATCCAAGGAGGGTGAATTCTAGAGAATTGTGGAGCATAATTGGAGAAAATTGGAGAAAATTGGAGCTGGAAATCATAAGAGCTAGGTTGTCATGCCTGAAGAGTGAACTACTGTATGAGTTGCACTAAAAAAACAAGTTTTTTTGTTGGTTTGCTGATAGTTTTCCTAGAAACAATTTCCCTTGAGTTCCCAGCTGAGAGATTCCTAGCTTCTTGTGCTAGAGATACCTTGATAAATGAATGGGATGCCTAAGGGACTGAGATCAGTGAAGGGGATATATTCCTTGGTTTGGGAAGGTCAAGAGGAAGAGAGCCGATGGAAAATCAGGATAGTTGTAGGGGAATATCAGTTGGATTGATAGTTTTATGAGATGTGAGTGGACTATGGGAGATCACCCTCTTTTGTGGATTACTAGCCTTATCTCAGGGGTGACTGGTTGTTCCAAATATCAATATCTAGTCACCTCCAAGATCACGCTATCAATCCACAAAAGAGGGTGGTCTCTCACAGTCCCCTCATAGCTCATAAAACTCTCAACCCAATATATATTCTCCTACAACTATCTCGATTTTCCACCAACTCTCTTCCTCTTGACCTGTCCAACACAAGGAATAAACCCCTTCATTGATATCAGTCCCTTGGGCATCCAATTCTTTTATTAGTGTCTCTATAGCACATGTAACTAGGAATCTCTCAGTTAGGAGCTCAAGGGAAACTGTTTCTAGAAAAAATATCAGCAAACCAACACAAAATACTGGTTTTTTTAGTGCAACTCAGACATGAGTTCACTCTTTAAACCTGAAAATATGGCTTCATTTTTCCATCTCTAATTTTCTCCAATTATTCTCCATCATTATTTGGAATTCTCCCTCCATGGCTACATCATCTTCAAGATCTATTTCATTCTCTCCCTTCTTGCTTCCCGTACATAAACTTGACTAACTAAAAACTATTGTCCCAACCCATACAAATTTCCTCTCTTTGGCTTGCCTTTCTTTACTCACACTATTCCCCAAGCTTATTGTACTCATTCCCCCATGTTCCCAATAAATTTGGAATGTGACCACTCAAACCCACCCTCTTATGTGTATTCAATGATTGGCTTTGGGAAAAATCAATCGAAAATTATAAGGTTCATATACAATTAGCAAATTTAGGAAAATGGGTTAAATCAATATACATGGATATTTCCCCCTTGGACCCCTCTTGTCCATTATCCTAGACAATCCCCCCTCTTTTTGATTAATTCAACCCCCATCTCTTGTCCATGTCCCCCTTAGCAACTGGCATCACATTTTTTTAATTAAAGCATTGAAATAAAATTCACATATTACATCATTTTGGCAGTAGCCACACATTATATCCACATAAGCATTAATTAAAATGGGGATTTTAGTGGGCATGTTACATTCCCCCTCCCCTACAATTTTACGTTGTCCTCAATGCACTCTATGCTAATTTACATATATGAAAATTACATCAAAATACTTAGAAAATAAAATTCTTCAAGTTTACAACTCCAACAATAGTTCCAACCATAATATCTTGTTCCTCTCAACTTGTCGACCCAAGGAATGCACCATTCATTTATTAGGGATAACTCAAGGGATCTGTTTATTAGGTATAACCCAAGGGATGTATCATATGTTTATCAAGGCTAACCCAATGAATGATCCATTATTTTATCAAGGTCCCCAACACAGTTGGTTAGGACTTTGAGAAGTCCTTCAATAATTTTAGCTGCTCAAAATAGAGTCTTGCATTATGTTTTCTTCAAAACTGTTAAAAATTTATGGGTATACTGCCCACATGTTTTCTTCATTCTCCCATGTAGCATCTTCAGGACTGTACCAAGTCCATTGAACCTTTACCAACCCTATGGATTTGTTCCCAAGCACCTTGAATTTCCAGTCTAGGATGTGTACTGGTTCCACTCGAAAATCCCCTTCATGCTCCACCTGGATCACATTCCTATCAATTATGTGGTTAGGATTATGCACATATTTCTTTAAAAATGATACATGAAATACATTATGCACTCTCATGGATGCAACAAATTCTAACATGTATGCAACTGATCCTATCTTTTCTAATATTTCAAAAGACCAACAATATCTTGTTGCCAACTTCGAGAAACTTCCTAATCTTATCAAACTTCTCTTTTCCTTTACTTTTAAGAAAACATTTTCTCCCACTTTAAAATCTATGAAAATTATGTTCTTGTATGCCTAACTTTTCTTCCTATCCCGGGAAGCCTTTAAATTATGTGTTATCTTTTCCATCTGCTCTTCCATTTCCTTTAACAATTTTGGCCCTACAACTACTTTGTCTACTGGATTATCCCAACTCACTGGTGTGTTACATTTCCTTCCATACAATGCTTCAAATGGGATCATTTTCAATGAGGCCTGATACCCATTGTTGTAGGAAAATTCAACTAAATGAATATAATCTTCCCACTTTGATGGATGATCCCTCACATGCATTCTAAGCATGTCCTCAATTATCCTCTTAGCCCTTTCTGTTTTCCCATCTAAATCTGGATGATACATTGTACTAAGATTTAAAAAGACATAGAAAAAACCTTTTCAAATTTAGATGTGAACTTTGGATCTCTATATAAAACTATTTCTCTAGGTACCCCATGTAGCCTAGCAACATCCTTCATGTTGATATCTACAATATTTGTTGTCTTGTGTGTAGCCTTTACCAGAATAAAATGTGCTTCTTTAGCCAATTTGTCCACCACCACCATGATGGAATCATGATGCTTCACTATTCTGGGAAGCTTAGTAATAAAATCAACCATGACAACTTCCCACATCCATTCATAATGGCAATAGTTGTAGAAAACCTATTGGGTGTCTATGTTTTATCTTTACTTTTTGGCATTCTAGGCATGTTTCTATATAGTTAGCCACTTCTTTCTTCATTCCTAGAAAAAAATATTGGCTTCTTACTATTGCAATTGTCTTATGATATCTTGGGTGCCCAACATATGGCACATTATTCATCTCCTTCAACACTGCATTTTTTATCTCACTGGAATTCAACACATATACCTTACCTTTGTACATGATAATTTTGTCTTCTTTCAACTCATAATAATTAAATTTCTAATGAAAAATTACTTTGTTGTAATATCTCTTTTATTTTTACATACTGATGAACTAAATTTGCTACTGCAATGATTTTGTCTTTTAGATCTTTGCTATACATACTAATGGCTACAATATGCACTTCATGAGATCTCTTGCTAAGTGCATCTTCCAATTGATTTTCCTTTCCATTTATATGCTTAATTTTGAAGTCATATTCACTCGGAAATTCCAACCATCTAGTTTTCCTAACATTTAGTGTTGGTTGTCCAAACAAATGCTTCAAACCACAATGGTCTGTCCTTAGTTCGAATTTGTTACCCATAAGGTAATGCCTCCACATTTTCAATGCATGTACAATCATTGTTAACTCCAAGTCATGTGTAGCATAATTCCTCTCATGCTATTTTAATTTTTTGAACTCATAGCATACCACATGGTCCCTTTGATTGAGAAATCCACCAAGTCCTTCCTTGCATGCATTTGTGCACACATAAAATAATTTGTTTGGATCTACAATATTCAAGATTGGTGCACTTTTTGTTATATTAGTTTTTGGATAAGATTGTGTCAAAATTTACGAAACTCTCTTCACACTTGGAAGTCCATTCAAATTTCATTCCCTTCTTTTACAAGGAAGTGATTGGACTTGTAATATTTGAGAACCCTTTTATGAATATTTGGTACTAACTGGAAAGACCCATTAATGATCTGACCTCTATCACATTATTTGGCATTGGACATCCTCTAATGGCCTTTATCTTCTCAGGATCAACTTATATCCCTATTGTTGATATTATATGTCCCAAGTAGTGAATATTCTTTTGATAAAAGATGCACTTAGCTTAGCATACAATATATGCTCTCTTCAAACTTGCAACAACCTTCTTAAATGTTTCTAATGTTCCTCTTCTGATTTAGAGTAGATGAGGATATCATCTAAGAACAAAATTACAAACTTGTTCAGGTACTCCTTGAACACTCCATTCATCAGGAACATGAAAACCATTGGGGCATTTGATAGCCTAAATGACACTACCATGAATTCATAATTCCCATATCTTTTTCTAAATGTTGTCTTGTTCATGTATTCTTCCTGTATCCTTACTTGATGATAGCCTGATCTCAATTCAATCTTCGAAAAATACTCTTGCACCTGTCAGCTAGTAAAAAAAATCCTCAATTCTTGGAAAAAAATACTTATTCTTTATGGTAACCTCATTAAGCTTCATAACATCAATACACAACCTTAAGGTTCCATCCTTCTTCTTCAAAAGAATAATTGGGGCTCCCCAAGGAAATACACTTGGGTGTATATACCCCTTTTTCAAAAGTTCTTCGATCTACATCTGCAACTCTATTGGTTTGGGTGTGCCCAATTTGTAAGGTGTATTAGAAACTGGGAAAGCTTCTAGCACCAAATTAATAGAGAAATCAATGTCTCTCTTTGGTGGAAATCTTGGAATTTCTCTAAAAGAATCTTCAAAATCCCTCAAGACCAGATGGTATTCAATGCTTGCCACTTTTTCTTTGGTTTCCCCCTACATATGGGTTGAAAACATATGTCATCCCTTCCTGAAGCTCTTCTTCAACTATATAGTTGAAATCTCTCTAATAACTACAACCCTTGGAATTCATTGAATCTTTCCTTTCTTCCCTTCCTCATCAAGACATGTGATTGTCTTATTGTAACATTCTAGGAAAACATGATGTTTTTCCAACCAATCCATTCCAATTAGACAATCATATGAACCCAATGATATGATGTTTACATCTACCTTCATGTTGAGTCCATTCATGTCTATTTGACAATCTTTAACCAACTCATTGATCTTTCTCTTATCCCATGTGGCTAAGTAAACTAACTAATATTTCTTATTCTTACTTATTTGCAAGTGAAATATTTAAACTATTTTAGCATTTATGTAACTATGGCTAGCTTCATAATCAATCAAAATTTCTATGGGTTGGTTGTCAATATTACCTTCCACTTCAATCATGGGGGATTAATACTTTGACTTATTGTTTCCCAAGGGTACATAAGTCCTTGGCATGCTACCTCCCATGTATTTCACTTTTTCAGCCTCCTGAATGTTGTGGACAATCCTCATTCTTTGTCCTTTGTGAGGTTAGTACCTATATAAGTGATTTCCCTCACATCCCAAACGTTGAACATGATCTTTCCTTGGCATTTTCTCAAATGAGTCTACATTCTTTTACTCATTTTTGGTTTCATGGACTTGCTGATTTGCTTGGGAGTTATTTCTGAAAAAAGGGTGGCTTAAAACCTTTATGCCTTTGATCTTTTTCCCCTTTCATCTTGTCATTCTAGCCCTTTTTGAATACTTCCTTCCTTTTCTTTTCTCATAAAGATGTATTTCTCTCCTTATGGTTTCCTTTAGGGTCTTGGGATTATCATGTTGTATCTTGTCACTATAGAAGGAGGGTAACCCACTTAGAAACATTTGGATTTTGACTTTATCATCCTTGATGAAGTCAACATACTTCAACAATTCAAAGAAATGCTTCTCATATTCTTATATTTTCATGGTTCCCAACTTGAGTTGAAACAACTCTTTCATATTTCTCTCATAGTAATCCTCAGAAAAATATTTCTCTTGGAAATATGCTTTGAACTACCTCCATGAGATCCTTTTCTCATTAGGGTTCTTGGCTTGCTTAAGTTTATCCCACTACATGGTTTCCTTTCCTTGTAAGTGGTAGGTTGCAATTCTAGCTTCTACCCGAGAGGGGTAATCATGCAATTGGAAATATTTATTCATTTCCAACAGTAAGGCCTCGGCCTCTTCACCTTTTAGGTGTTCAACATTGAAAGCAGGTGGCTTGATTTTCCTGAGTTCACCTTGCAAGATGTATTCCTTAGTCCTTATTTTTTTCCTCCGAAAAGGACACACTTGGGATGCTCCCTTTTCCTGAGGTTGCATGAGTTATTCTAGTGTACTACATTGGATAATTATGGTGCCTGATCATGCTTCTTGACTGCCTATCATTTCCATGATCATCCCTTTTGATATGGGATCTAGATGTTGATACTTGTATAACACTAGTTGCTTGGTTGGTGCCAAAATCCTTGTTGAATTTCTCATGAAACATATCTAACCTATGAAGTATCTATTCCCAAGCCTTCATAATATTTTCATTATTGTCCCTCTAGATCTACACTTCCTTATGTAAGATTCTCATAGTGACAGGATCTTGCATATATCTTCTTCCATTTGACTTTGTCTCAACACTCCCCATGCTGACATGCAGACCTTTGATCTCTTCCTCATGGATGTAAGATACATGTGAATCTTCTATAAATACAGTCTTCATATAATAACTAAAGTTTCTTTATGTACCTCTAATTCTGCAAGAAATGTGCATGTAATACTTACTGTTAAACCATGTGTATTGTAAAATATTTCATTAATTAGAATACATGTTATTTCCTCATCAATTTATGAAGGACACATTGCATAAATTACCACTATGATTCCGTATATGCATTCATATCTAAAATATATTTCCAATCATTGTACTCATGCCCCAATCCGATCTTTTAGTTGAAAGTTATGGCTTTTTGAAAAATCCATTTTCACCACTTTCTGTGCATTTTCTCTATTGGTGCAATTTTATTGAAATTCCAACTTCTATCAACTGCAAAATAAAATATGTCAAGAACTAGATAAACTCTTTTATGAGACATAGATAATAATAAAAACAGGGAATTCATAACAACTCTCATACTTTCAATGTAATGTTCTAGTAAAAAACTATAGTAATCTGGAATCTGCAACTTTGTCCTTTTTCTCATATTTTTTTCCAGACTTGGAATTTTTAGCAGAACTAGCTATCTCTCTATTTGTGCATTTCTGGAAAAAAATTCACTAAACCAAAGTTGTTTTTCTTGATGAACATATAAAAAGTCGACCCCATAAAAATTTCTATTTTTGTGATCTAGGGTCACTTTCCCTTCTCTGAAAATCTCAAAAATCCCCAAAAAGTGGCTTGAAATAGTGGACTTTGGCCTATTTCAGTATCCCCATTCCAATACCTATAGGATTTATTCAGTTACTTCGTGGGTTATTTATGTGTATACTTTTTGGACTATCCCCAAAAGTTTTGGCTTAATTTGGAGTTTTGTCAATGATTTGGATCCAGATCTTTAAAAACCACTATTTTGCAATTTCTGCCAAATATAAGAAGAATTGGACAAGGGCCCTCTCTGGAGATTTTTTAAACCTCCTCTCTACGAAAAAAACCCATATGTTTCATCCCAATCTGATGTAATTTGTTCTAGTTATCTTCAAAATAATAAAATGGGTCGAAACTTGTGTGTTTTTTTTTGAAACTATGGAACAATTCTGCCTACGTGAAACTTGCGTCATTGATCTCAGGTCAGAAGTAATATGGACAATTGATATACTCTCTATCATCCATTGAATACTAACGTTCTCCTTTGGTGCACATAATATTTCCTCAAACTATCGACCCGATCGTCAACCATCAGCCCAACTCCCCAATGACCGACTTGCACACAAATCAAAACCGACCTACCAAGTCGTCGGGCGTCGACTACCTTCATTGGAAATTGGAACTCTAAACAACTTCACCCGATGCTCTACCATCAACCCATCGGTGATCAACAATCCCTAATGGTTGTCGAATATTCTTTCCCAAATTGGCTGATTTGGCCATCGACCATTGGCCACTTCTGTTGGTTGACGTAGCATGGCATGTGGATGATGTTGTCATCATTCTCTTTTCCCCATCGACCATCACCCAATTCTCTTGGAAAACCTATAAACCTCTCTGACTTCAGTGAATTCCTAACCATCGACAACTTCTCTTGCTTGATTCAAAAATTTTGCTAAAATTGGTCGACCCCCGACCATCGACGATGTTCGTTGGAGATTGAAAATACTTCATCGGATTCGACTGACCTCTAACCACCAACCCTTCGACCATATATGGTCACAAATGTCTTCTTTTCAACCAAAAGTCTTGTTCATTTCGACCGATCTGTCCATCGGCCATCGAATATTTCTCTTGGTGAACTTTAACACTTAGAAAAATTTAGACTTTTCTCTAATTGATCTAGACCATCAATATGATCCCTTCACAACCACCGATTTAATCTTGGTCGTTGATCTCATCAACCTTTCTAATGGCTGAATCCTTATGAATTTTTAAATTTATCATAGTGGATCTCGATCGTTAATCACGAGATCAAACATGATCTCAGTTATTGATTCTCCAAACTACCTGTAACTCTACAAACGACCATTCAAACTCAAAATTTGACCATTTCAGCTTGAATTTTGATTTAAAACTTCACCTCTCTACTCCATTAACCCTCTCAAACAGTTCGAAGTCATTAAAAATCGAATTTCACTCACCGAATTGGGGATTTCTCTATAAAAATATATTTTTTCCCCCAAACCCATCACAAACAAAATCTACAAAGATGAATTTCATGAATTCACAACCATTTTGGCCCATACAAGCCCTGTCTTTGAACCAGAGCTTCAATTCCATAATGTAACATCCCCCTTCCCAACCGAGGGGCATTATGGTGTAAAATAAACATAAAAATGAAATTTCTACTAATTCAATTGATTATTTTATTGTTAGCCGATTTTCTGTAGCTTACAACTACGAAATTAAAACATATTTAGTTGTCTCCCATAACCATAAAATAGATGCATCTAAAGCATACCAAATTAACATGAATGCAACTTAATCATTCACACAACAATATAGAAATCATTCTCAAATACACAGAGTTCATGCACAACAATACCAAATATAAATAACACGACAATAGAATAAAACACTTATCTTTAAACAAGAATTGTGTAACCAAATACTTAGGATGAACGTTCCACCCAACCATATATTGATTGTTCCAAATATCAACATCCATTCACCTTTGAGCTATGAATAGAAATCCAAAAAAGAGGGTGATATCTCACAGTCCACTCACAACTCATAAAAATCTTAACCCAACTGATATTCTCTACAACTATCTTGATTTTCCACCAGCTCTCCTCCTCTTGACCTGTCCAAACAAAGGAATGTACCCCTTCACTGATATCAGTCCCTCGGGCAACCCATTAATTTATCAGGGTCTCTCTAGCACATGAATCTAAGAATGTCTCAACGTGGAACTCAAGGGAAATTGTTTCCAGGAAAACTATCATCAAACCAACAACAAACACGTGTTGTTTTAGTGAAACTCAAACATGAGTTCACTCTTTAGGCCTAACAACCTGGATATTCAGTTTTCCAACTCCAATTCACTCTAATTACGCTTCATCAGGCTCTAAAATTATCCCTCCATGGATTCATAATCTTCAAGATATGTTTCTTTCTCTCTCCTTGCTTCCCATGCACAAACTTGACTAACTAAAAATTGTTGCCCCAACCCATACAAATTTCCTCTTTTCAGCTTTCCTTTATTGACTCACTCTCTTCCCCAATATGATTGTACTCAACCCCCATGTGACCAATAACTTTGGGATGTGACCACTCACACCCACCCTCTTACATGTATTCAATGATTAGCTTTGGGAACACTCAATAAAAAATTGGAAGGTTCATATACAATTAGCAAACTTAGGAAAATGGGTTAAATTAATATACATGTGTATTTCCCCCTTGGAACCATCTTGGAAATTATCCTAGACACCCCCCCCTCTTGTGTATTAATCAACACCCCATCTCTTGTCCATGTCCCCCTTAACAGTTGTCATCACATTTTTTTTTTATTATCAAAGCATTGAAATATAATTCGCATATTACATCGCTTTGGCAGTAGCCACACATTCTATACACAAGAGAATTAATTAAATCAATGATTATAATGAGGATGTTACAATCTTGGAATACCTCATAAATTCATAATTACAAAATGATGAGATTCATGGAGACCATACTCTTGAGAAATAGAGCACCACTCTTAATAATGAGAGACCAAATCTAAAAAATAACTGAATATAAAGATTCCTTTAGCACTAAATATATGAGAAAGGAAAATGAGGAAGATCTTCCATACTTGAATATTGAACCCTACAACTCCAAATGGGATGGTAAGCTAAATTCCAACTAGCTTTGTTGCCTCCCATTTCCAATGAACCAAACCAACAATGAACTTCTAGGTAGCATCGATGTTCTAAAATATGAGAGAGACAAACACCTCTAAGAGACAAGGATATTAGATGATAGTGCAAAGTTGAGAATACCCCCAAAATTTACTTGAATCTTTAGATAAAAGCACCAGATGCTGAAATGATATCTACCAAGTTGATGAACTCTCAAGACATTTCACCACCCACTTTGTAGCCATAAAATTCCCCTAAGTGGTAACATCAATCAAAACAAGACCCCCTCATCTTTGGGCTTTGTGTAAATATCCTATGGCATAAAGGGAAAACCTCGATCTCCACCATATTTGTACCATAGATAAGCTTTGAAAATGTACTTAATATGTCAACAATAAGATCTACTAGGACACCAAAATGACACGTAATAATTGTAAGATTCCTAAAGAATACAACCAACAACAATCAACTTTCCTACAAACATAATTTCCTTATGATGATGGATATGAAGTTTACATTCTGAATTCTTCAAACACCAATCATACATGGGAATGGAGAACACCAATGATGAAAACCCCCTCTTGCTCCTAGAGCCTACGCAGCCTACCTGTCTAAGGATAATTGACTTTGGGAGTTGAATCAACTCACATGATATTTCTGAGCCCTCAAATTCACTACACATGCTTTAAAACCTCTTGTTTGAATGAAAAATCCACTTTTCAGAGGTCCTCGAGCACTAGAAAAGCCTTCCCGGGAACCGTGGGCCAAACCCCAAGCCCCCAAAGAATTCAGGACTTCAGAGATATTAAGCTTCAGGAGTATCAACATAATAGGAATCCAAACCTTCCAAACATAGAAGTGATAGAGCATTGAACCACAACATGGATCGATGGCTCACAACACCTGCTCAAATATACAACATGGATTGATTTCAGAATTCCTAGCTTCGACAAGTCTCACTATTTCAATACAATGCACTTCTGGAGAGTCAAATTTTGAATTAGATCGAACGACTCCTATCCTCCAATCAGATCAACGGTCGATACCCCACTTCACATTTCAATCTTCAGGGGTTTCTCAACCTCTATTCCACACTTCTGTTGAAGCGTCGGAAGAATGAACACACACAAAAACGGAATCAATGGTATGCATCCACCAGTCGATCAACAACCACGATTCACTCCAAGATTATGGGCTTTGGGAGTCCAAAATTTATAACACTTTGAAACCTTTGGAGCATCGGACTTGTGACTTCGTGGATGAATCATATCAATGGCCACCACGCCTCGACAGATGGATGACCCAGATTTGTTTTGGCCTTCGGGGTCTGGGTGTATGTGCAGTGAGAACTCTTATGCCTCTCGAATGAAGAAATGATGAAGGACTACTGCTTCCTCCACATGTCCCCCTATTGATCAATGTCTAGGATGAATCTCGAACTTCAGGACTTCGAAAGTATTTTCTCCTGATAACTCCTTTCATTCCTTCCCTTCGGAGTTCTGGTTCTCTGGAACTTCGAATATACTACCATGTCTCCTCCTCTGATCAACGGTTTAGATCAACTGCAGACTTCAGGACTCCAGAGAGATCAAAATCTTCTTCCCTCTGTTCTCTCAGACTTCTGGTCTTGCATAATTTATGATCTACTGACACATGTCTTTATTAATGGATGGTCGTGATTTGATTTGGCCTTCAGTTTTTCAAGGATCCCAATTTCTTCACGCTCGAAATCTCCCGAATGCATGAAGTCCAAAGGAATTCAATGACTAACCCTTGTGCAACTCCTTTATATCTGACAACTATTATCTCTCCTTCAATTTCCCGAACAGATCTCGTCCATTGGATTTCAATCCCTGATAACTCCTCCTTTGAGCTCGACACACGATTTCTCCCGAACATGAAATCTTGACAACTTATAGGGTTAAACCTTACACTACTTCTCCCGATCGGATGGTGATGAGATATCTTGGATCCTCTTGAAATGAATCTCGTATGTTTGATACTGAAAAAAAATAAACTTATTCCTCTTAAGGATTTTGACCGCTATCCTTCCCGAGATTTGATCTTTGGGGTATTTTAGACCTCTGGCGCACTCCTTGTCTCCTTTGAACTTATGAAAAGTTTTGGACTTAGATGTTTTTGTGAAAATCACCCTACACACTCGTTGCACTTGTATTCTCTTTGACTTCTTCAACACTTCGACTAAGTGTTGGCCTGACGCACTCCTTGCACGGGTCTTCTCCAAACTTAGCTCTCCTTTAAGAGACTGTGCACTCCTTGCACTTTGAATAAAAATTTTCAAGCTACCTCTTCTGAACTTCTGAGTCAATATTGAATCGACCTTCACACTCCTTGCAGGAACTATTCACTCCTTGCACCATAACTCTTAGAAGAGAAACAATTGAAAATTAGGGAACATCATAGGTTCCCACACTTAACCATGAAAAGCATATGGATGCATATAATAAGCATAAAACAAATAAAACAGAAAGAAACATCACATGTACTCAATGGACTTTGATGAATACAACAACACACATTTGGAATCAATCATCTCTGCTTGTATTCCTTTAGCAAATCGTGTACATGAACTCTTACAACTTTTTGCAACACTCTACAAAAACGAAAAAAAAACAAAAATAACATACAACAAGTCTCTAATATAATGATCAACAACCTCATTTGGTGTCACATACCCACTACCACGTAATAAAATTTTTGCTCTTCCTCAAGGGACAGAATCCCCGAAGTCCTACGGGGGTCTAGTGTAGTCTAGTTCTTCCCTATTCACCTCCCTATGATCATGGGTTATGACCACAGGCCAAACCAACCAGGCGCCTTTTCATGTTTTGTGACTCAGCGATAACATTTGAGTCCAATCTTGAAGGTAGAATGGCGAGGGGGATTCAGAATGAAACCCTGGCCGTAGATCTGGGCGCGCAGATTTTTTTGGCCATCCAGATCTACCCGCCGCTTAACGACAAAGCACTAGCTCCCTTTCTTTAGTCCCTAGTTCGATACGACCACATACACACCTAAATGCAGGTGCCTTTCACAACGCGCGACCTCGCGGGTCGTGAGTCGAAGACCCTCGAATTTTCTTCACAAATCACCGATACCCGAGATCACGAAATGAGTATAGCTTCCTTCTGTCCGCGTCCTCTGCGCATGACCGCCAACTAGGCTAAAATATAGCTCCTCTCGCTATTCGCCGCTTCGTGAGTTCAACGGTTGAACTCTCGTTCCTCCCTTATGTGATCCTCTGAGACTTGAAAGTCAGCGAAGGTTGACCTTCCCTTCACACTACTCTCAACTCACCCCTTCATGAGTTGTAGCGTCAAATCTTGGCACCTTCCCTTCATGAACCTTCGAGCAACAATATTTAATTTTCCCTCTCGAATTCTCACTACTTGCGAATTCGTAAGTCCAAGGGTTGAGTTATCATGCCCTTCTCCCGCGAATCCCCAAGACACGAGAAGTCAATGGAGCATTGAATCCCTTCTCTAGGCGATGCATGTCCACGCATCAATCACGCAGGCCCCACCTTGAAGTTTTTCCATGTGTTCTCTCATGCTTGGCTCTCGACACTTCTCTACTCCTGACTTGGAGCACCCAACCTTTGGGCTCTTACCTTGCAAACCTCCGAGTTCGCGAGATCCCTGGATCTCTGCCACCTGTCCTCCTCAGATGGACGGTCTTGATCCTCTCGTGGCTTCGCCACTATCGACTTTTAGGACGTAGTCGAGTTCACTCTTCCGCCTAAGTAAAGGATTAGATCGATGGCTTATAGGGCTCTGATGAGTCCCTGAGATCTACGGTCCAGGATCCTCTTGCAACTTCGCCATTCACGAGGTCAAGAGACTTCCTCTTTTGACTCCCAATGTCCGAATCATTGATAGGGAGGGTCTCATGACACGTGTCCTCCTGCAGGTGGGCAGCTCAGATCTATTTCACCTTGTCATGATTTCTGAGGTCGACTACTCTGACTCTCATCCTCTGGATCCCCGAGCTCCCGAACGCCGATATCCCGATACAATCTCCTTCTCAGTACTCTCGCTCTACTACTCTTCGCATGAGGTTTAAACCTCGTGTAATTCTCGACAGATCCAATGATTGCGGTTGTTTAGACCAAGATCTGATGACTCAGACCCGTCTCTCCATTGCGCCGTTCCTAAGCTGTCTGGACACGAATCCACAGTCCAGATTCTTTCACAGACCTTGGGGAATCTACGATCCTGATTTCTTCACTACTCGCGAAGATAGAGGAAAAAGGGT
This sequence comes from Picea engelmannii, assembly GCA_009831015.1. Classification (NCBI taxonomy): domain Eukaryota; kingdom Viridiplantae; phylum Streptophyta; class Pinopsida; order Pinales; family Pinaceae; genus Picea; species Picea engelmannii. The sequence goes on from ML785147.1 coordinate 217,350, forward strand.
TAAGGCATTTTATGCCCTCATTTATTCCTTCGATTTAATGGTCGTGAATGACCGTAGATCTCTCGACAGGATCTCATCCGTTGATCAATACTTATTCTTCGAATCCTCAAGGGATTCTGCAACTTCTGCGCCTCTGCAGAGTCCTTGCACACAAAGTGCTACCTCTTCTAAGCTTCTCAAAAGGGTGTCTCTATGGGGAGATTTATCCAGGGTTTCACCCGAGATGGATAAGGGTATAGGTTTCTCGAGAAACGACTTGAATTCTGAATTGATTCAATGTGTGCATATACATATAAATCTATTTATAGACATCATCCGTACGTGGCCCTTCCATTATAAGCATGAAACCACCATTTCAGAATCAAAACACTACACAAACAGTCTTATACTTAGACCATTTATAAAACTGCATAGACTATGAGCATATATGTCAGCATATGAATTTCAAGGTGTAAGACGTAAAACACTTATCAGAAATAACACCAGAAATGAGTGCAACTACTGAGAGGGGTGCTCATTTCCACCCAACCGTAGGCTTAGTGACTCCCAGCGGATTTACCACTAGCCACCCCTGAGCCGAGACCACGATGCTGTGAGACTGTGTCTCCATTTTCCAGTGACTAGGAGCGAAGGTTGCAATCCTTCCTCTCTGCTATCACTCACTCTACGTGTTGCCAGAGTTCTCCCCTCCCATCTTCCCCTAATCGCCTCTACCCCACGCCTTACCCTCTTGTGAGGTTGCGTGTGGCACGATTACCCTCGCGTCTGTTCAGGCCTAATGACTCTATGGATGAGCGGTTCACCATCCCATCCCTCATTAAGCCATCCGCCTACCAGCCTGCGAGACATTAAATTCGGGGCCAGCGAGCCGCTTTTGGTTCTCCGGGCCAGTGGAGTCCAAATACAGTATTAATTCTTGGTGGAAGTTAACGCCACCTTTTCAGGTGCCTTCCACCACCATTGTGGTCCCTTTTTCTGCACTTCCCCTCTCAACAGTCCTGCAATAAATTCAAAATGTTATTCACATTCATTGACCTTTTCCTCAAGGTCCATTTACATCACATATTCACATTTATGAGTTTTCCACAATTCTTGGCCAGTCTAGTTATATTTACAAGATGGGGGAAACAAGGTGTTACAATTCCCTCCCCCTTAAAAGGAACATCATCCTCGATGTTCTTATCTACTAACATGATTGGTATGTGCAGAAGTAAACAAAATCGGATATGCCTGTCTCATGGCATCCTCCATTTCCCATGTAGCCTCAACTGGACCAAAATGCTTCCACTGCACCTTGACCTGTGCAATGGTTCTGTTCTGGAGCGGGGTTTCCTTTCTTTCCAATATGCATTGGGGTTCTGGTAGAAATTCTCCCTCCGGTTCCACCTGGATCACAGACCAGTCAATTATATGATTATCATCATGTACATATTTCTTCAATAATGAAACATGGAAAACATTATGTGCTTTTACTGTGGGAGGAAGTGATAGCCGATAGGCTACAGGTCCCACTCTATCTAGAAACTCAAAGGGTCCACAATACCGGGGTTCCAACTTGGCACAAGCTCCCATTTTCAGGGAATTCCTTCTGGGCTTAATTCTGAGATATACATGGTCTCCCAATTTGAACTCTCTTGGAGTTCTTTTTTGATCGGCATAACTTTTCTGTCGGTTCTGAGCGACCTTCAAGTTTTGTTGTATCTGAGTCACTTGTTGTTCCATTTCTCTCAGCATGTTGGGTCCAAAAGAAATCCTATTTACAGGATTACTCCAGCTGATTGGAGTATTACACAACCTACCATAGAGGACCTCGAAGGGACTCATCTTTAAGGATGCTTGGTAGCCGTTTTTGTAGGCGAATTCTACCAATGCCAGGTAGTCTTCCCATTTCCTAGGTTGATGCATTACATGCATCCTTAACATATCCTCTAATATTTGATTCAGTCTTTCTGTCTGTCCATCGGTTTGAGGGTGATAGGCGGTACTTAACAACAATTTGGTCTCTAAACCCACCATCAGTGATTTCCAAAAAATTGAAGTAAATTTTCTGTCTCTATTAGATATTATCTCTCTCGGCATACCGTGCAATCAGAACACCACTTTCATGAATATCTAGGCAATATCTATCACCTTGCAGGTTGATTTTATGGGGATGAAATGAGTAGACTTGCTTAGTTTATCCACCACCACCATAATGGCATCATTCTGTTTGGTTGAAGTTGGTAATCCAGTGACAAAATCCATGGAGATGGTTTCCCATTTCTATTCTGGGATGGGTAAAGGGTGTAATAGTCCTGCTGGGTGTCGATGTTCTGCTTTAACCAGTTGGAACTCTATACATTGGGCCAAATATTTGGCTATTTCTTTCTTCAATCCAGGCCAATAAAATTGTTTCCGGGTGGCAGTGATCATTTTCTGGTATCTTGGGTGACCAGTGTATGGTCTTTTATGTAGTTCATCCATGATGAACCTCTTCAAGTCGTCATGATTTGGAATGTACATTCTATCTCTGTAGGTGAGCAGACCTCCTTCGGTCATCTAGTAGCCTTTATATTTTACTCCAGTGGGTTCTTGCTGTAGGTACAGGGTCATAGTTTGAACGAAGAGATCTATTTCTTGTGCCTTTCTGACTTTGTTCTTGACATCTGTCTTGCAGGTACTCACCCCTGCCAGTTGAATTGTTCTCATGTTTCTGCTAAGGGCATCGGCCACCCTATTCTCCTTCCCTTTAATGTGTTTGATTTCAAAATCAAATTCACTAAGGAGGGCCATCCATCTAGCTTGTCTAGCATTGAGCTTGGGTTGATCAAACAAATATCGTAATCCACAATGATCTGTCATAAGCAAAAATTTTTCTTCCGAAGAGGTAATGCCTCCACATTTTTAAGGCATGCACTATGGCAACTAGTTCTAGATCATGAGTCACATAGTTGACCTCATGTTCATTCAATTTTCGGGATTCATAGTAGATCACCTTTCCTTCCTACATAAGGACTCCTCCGAGCCCTTCCTTACAGGCATATGTGCACACAAGGAAGTCAGCTTCTGGGTCAGCGATTTCCAACACGGGTGCATGGGTTAGTAGATGTTTCAAGGTTTGAAATCTTTCTTCACATTGTTGTGTCCATAGAAATTTTGTCCCCTTCTTCTGGAGGGCAGTGATTGGACAACCAATCTTGGAGAATCCTTTTATAAATCTCCTATAGTATCCCGCCTATCCCATAAAGGATCTAATGTCTGAGACATCCCTTGGGGTAGGCCATTCCATGATAGACCTGATCTTATCAGAATCTACTGCTACCCCTTCCTCAGACAGAACATGTCCCAAGTAATGTGTTTTCTTCTGAAAGAAGTCACATTTGCTGAATTTAGCATAGAGCTGATGCTCTCTTAGCACTTGCAACACAATTCTAAGATGCTCTTCATGTTCTTCTCTATTCTTAGAGTAGATTAATATGTCATCAATAAAAACTAGTACAAATTTATC
>ML785147.1:220886-249978 GCA_009831015.1 Picea engelmannii
TGGATTCATAATCTTCAAGATATGTTTCTTTCTCTCTCCTTGCTTCCCATGCACAAACTTGACTAACTAAAAATTGTTGCCCCAACCCATACAAATTTCCTCTTTTCAGCTTTCCTTTATTGACTCACTCTCTTCCCCAATATTATTGTACTCAACCCCCATGTGACCAATAAATTTGGGATGTGACCACTCACACCCACCCTCTTACATGTATTCAATGATTAGCTTTGGGAACACTCAATAAAAAATTGGAAGGTTCATATACAATTAACAAATTTAGGAAAATGGGTTAAATTAATATACATGGGTATTTCCCCCTTGGAACCATCTTGGAAATCATCCTAGACACTCCCCCCTCTTGTGGATTAATCAACACCCCATCTCTTGTCCATGTCTCCCTTAACAGTTGTCATCACATTTTTTTTTTTATCAAAGCATTGAAATATAATTCACATATTACATCACTTTCGCAGTAGCCACGCATTCTATATACAAGAGAATTAATTAAATCAATGATTATAATGAGGATGTTACAATCCTAGAATACCTCATAAATTCATAATTACAAGATGATCAGATTCATGGAGACCATACTCTTGAGAAATAGAGAACCACTCCAAATCTAAAAAATAACTGAATACAAAGATTCCTTTCGCACTAATATATGAGAAAGGAAAGTGAGGAAGATCTTCTATACTTGAATATTGAACCCTACGACTCCAAATGGGATTGCAAGCTAAATTCCAACTAGCTTTGTTGCCTCCAATTTCCAATGAACCAAACCAACAATGAACTTCTAGGTAGCCTCGATGTTCTAAAATATGAGAGAGACAAACACCTCTAAGAGATGAGGATATTAGATGATAGTGCAAAGTTGAGAATACCCCTAGAATTTACTTGAATATTTAGATAAAAGAACCCAATGCTGAAATGATATCTACCAAGTTGATGAACTCTCAATACATTTCACCACCCACTTTGTAGCCATAAAATTCCCCTAAGTGGTAACATCAATCAAAACAAGACCCCCTCATCTTTGGGCTTTGTGTAAATATCCCATGGCATAAAGGGAAAACCTCGATCTCCACCATATTTGGACCATAGATAAGCTCTGAAACTGTACTTAATATGTCAAAAATAAGATCTACTAGGACACCAAAATGACACATAATAATTGTAAGATTCCTAAAGAATACAACCAACAACAATCAAATTTCCAGCAAACATAAGGTCCTTATGATGATGGATATGAAGTTTGCATTCTGAATTCTTCAAAGACCAATCATACATGGGAATGGAGAACACCAATGATGAAAACCCCCACCTGCTCCTAGAGCCTACGCAACCTACCTGTCTAAGGATCATTGACTTCGGGAGCTGAATCAAGTCACATGATCTTTCTGAGCCTTCAAATTCACTACAAAGGCCTTAAAACCTCTTGTTTGAATGAAAAATCCACTTTTCGGAGGTCCTTGAGCACTAGAAAAGCCTTCCCGGGAATCGTAGGCCAAACCCCAAGCCCCCAAATAATTCAAGACTTCAGAGCTATTAATCTTCAGGAGTCTCAACATAATAGGAATCCAAACCTTCCAAACATCGAAGTGATAGAGCATTGAACAACATCATGGATCGATGGCTCACAACACCTGCTCAAATATACAACATGGATCGATTTCAGAATTCCTGGCTTCGACAAGTCTAACTGTTTCAATACAACATGCTCTTGGAGAGTCAAACTTTGAATTAGATCAAATGACTCCTATCCTCCGATCATATCAACGGTCGATACCCCACTTCACGTTTCGGGCTTTGGGGGTTTCTCAACCTCTATTCCACACTTTTGTTGAAGCATCGGAGCAATGAACACACACAAAAAAGGAATAATTGGTATGCACCCTCCAGTCAATCAACAACCACGATTCACTCCAGGATTCTGGGCTTTGGAATCCAAAATTTATAACACTTTGAAACCTCTGGAGCTTTGGACTTGCAAATTCATGGAGGAATCAAATCAATGGCAACCACGCCTCGATAGATGGACAACCCATATTTGTTTCGGCCTTCGGGGTCTAGGTGTATGTGCAGTGCGAACAATTATGCCTCTCTAATGAAGAAATGCTAAAGGACTGCTCCTTCCTCCACATGTCCCCCTATTGATCAATGTCTAGGATGAATCCCAAACTTTAGGACTTCAAAAGGCTTTTCTCCTGATAACTCCTTTCATTCCTTCCCTCTAGAGTATCGGTTCTCTGGACCTTCGGATCTACTACCACGTCTCCTCCTTTGATCGATGTTTTAGATCAACTGCAAACTTTAGGAATCCAAAGAGATCGAACTCTTATTCCCTCTGTTCTCCCAGACTTCTGGTCTTGCAGAATTTATGATCTACTGACACATGTCTTTATGAATGGACGGTTGCGATTTGATTTAGCCTTTGGTTTTTCAAGGATCCTGATTTCTTCACACTCCAAATCTCCCGAATGCATGAAGTCCAAAGGACTTCAATGACTAACACTTGTGAAAATACTCTAGATCTCAAGGCTATTATCTCTCCTTCAATTTCCTGAATGGATCTCGTCCATTGGATTTCAATCCCTGATAACTCCTCCTTTGAGCTCAACACATGATTTCTCCCGAACATAAAGTCTTGACAACTTACAAGGTTAAACCTTGCACTACTTCTCCCGATAGGATGGTGATGAGATATCTTGGATCCTCTCGAAATGAATCTCGTATGTTTGATACCGAAAAAAAATAAACTTATTCCTCTTAAGGATTTTGACCGCTATCCTTCCCAAGATTTGATCTTTGGGTCATTTTAGACCTCTGGCGCACTCCTTGTGTCCTTTGAACTTATGAATAGTTTTGGACTTAGATGTTTTTGTGAAAATCACCCTACACACTCATTTCACTCATCTTCTCTTTGACTTCTTCAACACTTCGACTAAGTGTTGGCTTGATGCACTCCTTGAACGGGTCTTCTCCAGACTTATCTCTCCTTTGAGAGACTATGCACTCCTTGCACTTTGAATGTAAAGTTTCAAGCTACCTCTTCTAAACTTCTGAGTCAATATTGAATTGACCTTCACACTCCTTGTTACACATGATTTTGGTCATCTTGGTGATGTATTAACAATGGTGTATTCAGGCTCCCAACAAGGACTTTTTGCCTGAGAAAAGTGGATCTTGTCTCCTTCCAAAAACATATTTTCAAGGTAAGTTCGCAGGCTGCATATGGCCTAGGGTGAGAGAATCCCTCATTCTCGCAATCCACCTTCATTTAGGGTGCAAAATTCTCGCAGTTTTCTCCATACACAGGGTGGAAACTTGTTTTCAAGCTTGGAAAGAGAAGAGGTCTTGAGGGTTCTAGAAGGGAATATTCTAGAAGATGAGTTGGCATTCATATGGTTTTCATTTTACTGACTTCTCAGATTTGATCAGATCATCCTCATCCATGTAACCATCTCTCCTTCTCCTATATATTGAAGGATTTCTCATGGAAAAGGTTAAGCAATATTGAATGAAGAATTGATGTAAGAATTGTGTGAAGAACCCTACTTGGACAGACTTGAAGGCTATAGTTGGTCTATCAAGAGGAATTGGATCTTCTTCATGCAAGTACCGAGCAAGTGTGTGTGTTGGAACCAAGGGTCACTGAAAGGAAGCTTGCAACATCAAGACGATCGTGTTGTATCTTCTACTTTCAATTAATATGATATAGCGGCATGTCCCTTTCCCATAAAGTCATTCTTACTTTATTGTGTAATTCCTTGATCATATGCATAAGTTGACGTTGAATACATTTTTCTATCTTCACTTTGGCTGGTTTGTGTTGTCTTGGACTTGACCTCACGAGAGCACTGGAGCAAAGCGGAAGCAACAAAGACCTAAGGAAGCGATACAAAGGTATGTCACTTGTTCCTCCTTACTAGCAGATTCAATGATCACAAATTAGGGAAAGAGTCATGTCCTATCCTATTTTGTTCTAGATCTAGGTGGATCTAGGGAGATCTATTAATGTTCGCACCTACCGATTAGTCCGATAACAAAATTTGCGACTCCACTGGGGAAGCAACCCATTTTATAGTGGTTTTTGGTGTTTTTCCTTGGCCATTTTGTATTGCCTTACCTTTTTTCATTTCTATCAATATCTGACTCTTAAGGAGACCTTGACAAACTCTATGGGTCCAGAGGTTCCTTCAAAATTTTTGTCTTCTTTCCAAATTTTGCCTAGTTTTAGTCATTCTCGCACTGAACCCTTTTATTGCCTGCGAGAACTACTAGAGTTCGCACCCTACTGTGCAGTCCAGTGTGAACCTCTTGCACTTTGCTTGTGACCAGCCTGTGAGAATGCTCCATTCTTGCACTATACACTACTGCTTGCCTGCGAACCCATTTTGCAAAATTTTGGGATTAAGGTCTTTTGTATGCCCAGATACCCAGATTTGTATGTGTGTCTGAAGAGAACCTCTTGGGCCACTGATTGATTGTTTCTTGACTTAGGATTTTGTTAATGATTAGTCTTCAGAAATCGAAAGCACTTCTTGTTCATTTTTCTCAACTGTTATCTCTTGACCTTTTCTTAGCAAGGATATAATCTCTGATCCTGGAATCTGAGTGCTTGTTTGGTTGGGAGCCGATGATTGGTTTAAAAGTTGGGATTTATTATCTTTCTCAAATGCCCATTGCTTGGAAAATTTTTGCCCTCATGCATTTGAAAATACTAGCCTTGTCTACTTGTCATTTTTGTCTTCATGGAAAGATTGGTTTGGGTTTTGTATGTTTCTTTTCATTAGTTATTGGTTTTCCTTAGTTGCACAACCGTTGTGTGGTTGTTTTTGAAAAGTAATTTTTTTTTCTTTTTAAAAGCATTTTTATTTTGAAAATATTGGAATTCAATTGTTGAAAGAGAACAAATAGAGAATTGGCATTGTTCGTGACTTGTTGATATTGCATTTCAAAGAAGATTGTATATCATAGTTCAAGATTGTTCCAGAAAACTCCTCTTTCCCTCCGGAAAATAGGATTCATAGAACAAGAATTGATATCTTTCATTCCTATCTATGCATTGTTGGGTCAGAGTCTCACACAACATCTATTTCATTTCTGTCTCCTTTGAGTAACAACAACCTTTAATAATATTGTGCGAATTTTAAAATTCAACTAGTAACTCTTTTCTAGGACTCTATTACACCAACATTATCTAGGCTAGAGTTTTGGAATAGGCAGAGAGATACACTCTCCAAAGCACAAAACACACAATAGCATCTTGTGGTAAGGAGTGCCAAATTCCATTTGCAACATTTTTTCCTAGGAAGCCCTTCTCACACAAGGGTCAAACCCGAGGTTTCATTGATATTGACAGAGTTACTCACCCTGCTTTTTTGATATTGGTGTAGAGATTGCACATATTACGGGGTCACTTGGAGGTATACCCATAATGATGAGTGGAAGCCTCTCAAGATGATTTCAGGCTAGATACCCTGCCCTTGCATTTGGATCAGACTATCGACTACCCCTCCAAGATTTGTTGTTTTTGGTGGTAACATTAGTGGCCTATCTTCTTAGGGTCTTACACAAGGTGACTGTGAAGGGGCAAGTCTTCACGGTACCTGGAATCGACATTGGCCAAACTCACTCGGGCTCCTTGGAGGGTATACCCACGATTATGTGTGGGAACTTGCACCAGGGTGTAAGTCCATTAAGCAGGTTGTCAATGTAACTTTTCCACCCTAGCCCAGCCCCTTCTCATCTCATTGTTGTGATGTTGGATTTCATCACCAACTAGTGACTTCGAAATTAGAAGGTATTGTTTGCTTGGTGTTGTTTCCTATATTTTTTACTAGCGCATGTTGTTTGTTTACCCAAGTTGACCATAGAATTTTCTTCGTAAGTTTTTAACTCGTTCACAATTGACCCTCCACATCGTTCACGTAGAATGCAAGGCTTACCCCCAGAAAATATGGAAGGTTCTCAACCCTTGCCTACCAGCTTACCAGAGGGATATCCTCAATAGAGTGAATCCAAGACATCACCACTCCACAAGTGGAAAGAACTGACTCTCTAGAATGGTTATGAATTACCAATTCTCAAGAGGACTTTCGACTTCATCTCGACTCTGAGAGACGTATTATGTGAGTGAATTCTTCCAGAGAATTAGTTGTTTTGTCTTCTGGATCACCGACTGGACCTTTTCTAGAACCTGAGGGCCAAGATCCTTTTTGGACTACTGGAGTTTTTAGACGGGATCTCTTTGGTTCAGGAGAAGGCGTTGATATCACCGTCTCACCTGTGTTCCCCGAAACCTCTGACCCAGACGTAGTACCTTTTACTATTGCTTATTATTTTCCTGGTACAGAAGCTCCGCAAGATGACCACATATTGACTCTCCCTTTACAAATGGTCCATTACATAGATACTACAAGTCTTCACACTGAGAATACCACGGCTATCCAAGACCCTATTGGTACACCGCTTTCGCCTAGAGTCACCCCAACTCTTCCACTCAGATACCATGCATTGAATGCCTCTATTCCCATTCCTATGCAAATCACATACAAAACTCCTGGTCGTCCCTCTTCTTCTAGGAACTCTCCTCTCGGTTTCATTCTAACACTTCCTCCGCCCCCTTTTAGAGGACATTTTTCATCCTCTATTGGAGGCGCTGATCCTAGTGGCACCATTCCATTGTTCACACCAAATTACCAGATTCCTGTTGGTGGAAAATTTCACCAAGGAGGCCCAAATCAACCCCCCCTTGCAGGGAAAATCTTGACTGGAACACAAACCTCGATTGGAACACAATCCTTGATCGGAGCACAACCCCCACCAAACCCACCCTTTGGAAAAAACATACCTCCATCCTTGTCCTAGTATTGGAACCATATGATACAAAATAATCCTCAATCGACTGGGGGGAAACAACCTCAAGCTACATCTGTTATACCCCCTAACATAGGCCAACCATATCCAGGTACGTCGAATCCTATTTGGGGCTCGAATTCTCAACCCCACACCCCTATTCAAGGATACAATCCGATAAGTTACTTTCCTCCACAACAACCACCAAATCTTCTTGGGTCTTCACATTATATGCAGACTTCTTATGGTCCCACTGGTTTGTCGATGGGACTCCCTCCCCAAAGCCACCAGTACCTACATGTGAATAGACAGTTACCTTTATTAGCCACTTTGGACCTCCCAGATCTATCAAGGATTTTAAATGATCCAATCCGTCACTCTCCCCAATGGCCAGCCATACCAGCCAAACTACCATATGACATCCCTAAATTCGATGGAAAAGTGGGAGAGGACCCGGAAAATCATGTAATAACCTTTCACCTTTGGTGCTCATCCAACTCCTTGATGGATGACTCTATTCATTTATGCCTTTTTCAATGAACTCTCATGGGTTCTACTACGAAGTGGTATATCGAATTACCACGAGGTTTCTTCACCGAATTCAACACCCTCGATATGGCTTTTCTCACCCACTACCAGTTACCGATCCACTATGAAATTGGGATTGATATTTTGATTTCTTTCAAACAAAACAAAGCCACTCATATCTCCGATCACATTCATGAGTGGCGACGAAGATGACGTCTCATCAAACTTGAACTTCCCGATCAGTTGCTGGCAGAGTGGTTCACGAAATCATTCGTGAACGACATTGGTCGTGACATCGCCATGGGTGGATTCATCACAGAAGAAAATTCCATTAGTCGTTCTCAATACCTTGACCTCGTTTACTCACAAATGGTACTCTTTACGACTTACTCCCTGATGCACCTCGTCTTTCTACTTCAACCACTTCAACTACCCCTGCTGCTTCTCATGCGGCTGACGGTGTGATTGGAACCTTCCATACCCAACCAAATTCTGTCCAAATTATCTAGATGGATATCGGTGGCCACCCACCTTTTCCAACTGGCTCAAAATAGTTTTTTGACATTTTTGGCAATTTACTATTTTTAGCAGTTTTTACTTTCGGGAAAATTTTGAGGGCCTAAATGAATTTTTTTCGGTATCGATCTCCTCAATGATATCCAATGGCATGATTGATCCCCCAAAATGAATCTCCTTGATGATACCTTTCCAATGGGCTATCACACACCTAAAACGGAGATCGTATGCAAAAGTTACGATCCCGGGAAATTGATGTACTAGCTTACCCAAACGGAGCCCACATGACTTTTGGTGCTTCATCTCCTAGGGTTAGGTTTTTGGATGTCTAGGGTTTTTGGCATTCTTTCTTATTGTAAAAATGCCTTTAGAGCCTCATTGTAACCATCTTCTTGCGAATGCAAGTAGCCGTCACATCTCTTCTCAGAGATAAGCTGCCACCATTCTAGCGAGTCATTCAGTCTGTATTTTTACAGTCTCTGTACATTTCTTTTATTAATAGAAATTGTGTATTACTGTATATCTGTGTTTATGGTTGCATCTTTGATACATTTCTGTTATATTATTGAACATCTATGATATCTCTGTGCATTTCTTTATTATATCTCCGATCTCATTTCGTGTCGAAAATAATCCGGATCACCAAACCTCCAACAACAACCCCAAACCCATTTCTTCTAATGTTCAAAATGCTCCGTATCCTACCCCTCCCACCGAAAATACTTCCAAGGTAAATGATGTTTAATCTACCCCCACCGGTAAAAACAAATCCAGAAAGGGAAAGGGTAAGAATAAGGAGGAAAAAAATAATTCGCAAGCAGAAAGAACCAAAACATCACCTGTTGAATATAGGGATAAGCGCAAACCCTGATACCCTTGTCTTATCTGTGGTGATGATCACTACAATAAGGATTGTCCATGATGTGCCAAGGTTACTAAGTTCCTTCAAGGGACCTCAAAACCACCCACTCCGACCGTTTTTTCACAACCCTTCCCTTCTCAACAACAGGCCCAATTGATCAGTCACAACCAACCCTCCCCTTCTAATACATCCTATGTCTCAATGTGTACAGGAGATTCAAAGAAAAATGATGTAGCAATTACCACTCGAGCCAAAGATTATTCCTCCGCTAAAGAGAAGGTTGATGCTATACCTCCTTCATTGGTCCAACCATCTCCCACGACTCCACCTACCAACGGTCCTCTTTATCTCGAATGACCGAGCCTCAACACAGTCCTTCGCCCTCCTCCAAAGGGCGTCATTCAAAAATCGGCTTTCAATCCTCATGCCCATGCTACCCAGAACTATAGTATTGTTGAATATCTATCCCAAGCACCATCTACGATGTCAGCCCTCGAAGTTGTTCAAAGTTGTCCCATACAACGAAAGGCACTGTTGAAAGCTATCGGTGGAATCGACCCTACATATACGAATTTAATAATTTTTGACTTGGAATATCACATTCCAAGGTTACCCCCTCAACTTGCATTTCAAATACAAGTTATTGTCTCTGACAAAAACATTTGTAGAACTGTTATCGACGAGGGTGCCTCGATGTGTGTCATGTCTATTACCTACTGGAAATCCATCGACTCTCCCTCTTTGACTGAATCCCATAACACACTCAAAGCCTTTAATGGCTCAAATTTTACACCTTACGGGGTCCTCCCTTCATTTCCAATCACGTTAGAAGGAAAAATGGTCCAAGTTGAAGTAGAAGTCTTTGACACTCCTCTCGATTACAACCTTCTACTTGGCCATAACTGGATTGACTCCATGCGCGTAGTTGTGTCAACTCTCTTTCGTGTGGTATGTTTCCCACATCAAGGAAGGGTAATTACCGTCGACCAATTAGCCTTCTTTAACTCAGATACACACACTGGAAACATACTGTTCATTTCCAAACCCCCCCCGGATACGAGAATGTAGGTGTGGGTCTTCTTAAAGACTCTTCGTTAATGGGTACTTTCCCCATCCCACCACCTGATGTTCCACACCCATCTGTCGCTTAAATCAACATGATCTCCACCTCTATTCATGGAACCCCTGTGTCTCACGACCCATGGATGGTACCCGACCCCAATGATCATCTTCATTAAGGCGACTAAATGTCATTGAGCTTGGTCGAATCTGCCTATCAGGCCATTCAATCGACAACTCCTTCTACCCCTTCTCTTGGTGATTTATCTCCAGATCCTTTCCGCGTCATTTTTCCCACAGATGAGATGATTATGTCTATTATGGAAGACACCCCTTGGGACAATGGACATCATCGTTCCATTCTCTTCCTGAAACAACACACCATCAAGAGATACCAACGGATCTTGACTCCATTGACCGTTGTCATCATTTCCACCATTCTCGAGTCCACACACGATGTGTTTTTCGAAGGGAACTTAAGCAATATCTCACCCACTATTCCCCTCGACATATCCATCAAACCTAGAATTGTCAAAAATGTACATATCGGAGCTTCATGTTCTTGCAATGAAATCGTCACCTACAAGTCACTTTTCAAAGAATTTCGTGACGTCTTCGCCTGGAGCTATGAAGAAATGCCGGGTATTGACCCCGACATTGTGATACATGAGCTCAAGACATACCCAGATGCTAAACCCGTCCGGAAACGCCTTCATCTGGTCCACTCACGTAAAGTGACCGCTATCAAGCTTGAAGTCGAGAAACTTCTTAAAGCTGGATTTATTTACCCGGTGGCTCTCACTGACTGGGTTTCCAATCTTGTCTCGATCGACAAGAAACAAGGAACAATTTGCGTGTGCATTGATTATAGGGATATTAACAAAGCATGTCCTAAAGACAAATTTCCTACCCCCTTCATCGACCAGATTGTTGATGATTGTGATGGAAGTGAAATATTCTCTCTGATGGATGGTTTCTTTGGATATAATCAAATCAATATTGTTCTCGAGGATCAACACAAAACTGCTTTTATTTGTCCTTGGGGCACTTTTGCTTATCGGAAACTTCCTTTCAGTCTTAAAAATGCTGGCGCAACTTTCCAACACGCTATGTATTATGCCTTCCATGATATCAAGAACATCGTGCAGCGCTATCTTGATGACTTACTCGCTCATTCCATGCGCTAGGTCGATCATCCAGTACACCTCCGAGCCATTTTCCTCCGATGCCGGTTTTACCATATACGCTTGAATCCTTACAAATGTGTTTTCTGCGTAGAATCTGACCGACTTCTAGGATTTATCGTTTCACATCAAGGGATCAGGGTAGATCCTTTGAAGGTCAAGGCAATTCTCAATCTCCCTCCTCCTTCTACACTTCACCAATTACAAAGTTTGCAAGGGAAAGTAAATTTTCTTTGTTGTTTCATCCTGAACTATGCCGAGACAACTCTTGGATTTACGTGACTACTCAAAAAGGGGTCCGAGTTCGTATGGGATACCATCGCAAAAAAATCTTTTAAAGCTCTGAAACTGTCTCTGACACGAGCTCCACTTCTCTTCCCCCATGATTACAGTCACGCTTATTTCCTCTACCTCGCAGCCTCGGATTACACCATTGCTATGGTTCTTGTCCAAGAGGATGATTCTCATGACGAACATGTTATATATTACTTGAGTCGAAATCTAACGCCTACTAAAACCAAGTATTTACATGTTGAAAAAATGGCCTTGGCAGCCATCCAAGCAATCCAACGTTTCCGGCACTATATCCTCTCTCGCAAGACTACGGTAATTTCTAATTGCAACCCTATGCAACACATTCTCACCCATCAACTGCTAGGGGGAAAATACTCCAAGTGGATCGTGATACTACACAAGTTTGACTTAGAATTTGAACATACCAAGTCCAAGAAATCCTTAGTTTTTGCCGAGTTGATATGCGACTTTCCCTACTCTGAAACGGAAAATGTAGCAGCTGATTCATTACCCGATGAATCCCTTTTCCTAATTAGTTCCAATGATCTTTGGTATGGAGATATCATCATATATCTCCAAACCCAGACTTTCCGGCCCAATTTGTCCAGTACTGACCGATGTCGAATACGCTACCAAGCCCGTTAGTATATTATCATCGATGATACTCTTTATCATCATGGGATTGACTTAGTTTTTTGATGCTGCCTCATGTTTAATGAAACCGAGAAAGCCTTAAATGACTGCCATTCTGGAGCCTGTGGTGGTCATATGTTCGGGTATGCGAATGCCCAGAAGTTCCTACAAGTAGGGTATTTTTGGCCTTCTTTATTTAACGACTCTGTAATTGTCATCCAAAAATGCCATGCTTTCCAGACCTACAACCATAAAATATGGTCACATCCTGCTCCTCTTCACCCTATGGTCTTCGTTGGTCGTTTTTTGAAATGGGGTATTGATTTCATGACATGTCACCCTCACTCGGTCAGGGGGCATGGATACATTATTGTAGCCGTAGACTATTTTACGAAATGGGCCGAGGTGATGCCAACATTTGACAACACCGGAAAGACCTTGACATTATTCATATTCATTCACATCATAGCTCATTTTGGTGTTCCTCAGGCTATTGTCACCGATCATGGTAGCCACTTTAGAAACTTCATGATGTCCCAATTCACTGAAAAGTTGGTTCTTCGCCATGAAAATTCAATGCCCTATTACCCACAATCCAATGGCCAAGTCGAAGCAATTAACAAAGTCCTCATTACCATGCTCCAACGAATGATAGGGATTCACAAAACAAGCTGGAACATGATGTTGTTTTCAACATTGTGGGCTTATCGAACATCCGTTAATTCTACTACTGGGTTTACACCATTCTCATTAGTCTATGGTCTTGAAGCCATCCTCCCGATTGAATGTGAGATACCCTCCCTGAAACTAGCCATCAAACTCCTCCCAAACACTTATGTCGAGGAAGAACGTTTGTTGTATCTCATGCGATTAGACAAAACTCGACACAATGCTACCCTAGTCATAGAAGCCCAGAAGAAACGTGTCAAGGCCCAATACGACAAACAAGTCAAGCCTCGTGTTTTCTCTGAAGGTGATCTAGTTCTCCTTTACAAACAAGATCAGGATATGCTAGAAGCTGGAAAATTTGAAGCTATGTGGTGAGGTCCTTACATTGTTAGATGAGTGTTGGAGAAAGGAGCTTACGAGTTAGTAGATTATGATGGTATCCCTTTGAGTGAACCCATAAATGGGTTGTACTTAAATAAGTACTATGCCTAAGATCACCTATGCATGAGTACTTGTATTTTAATTGTATCATACTTCTTGTGTGTTACTGTAGTATGCTTTTTCGTTATCTAGTCTCTGCCCTTATGTTAAGTTGTGTTTGGTTTCTAGATGTCGGTGTCTTCGCTACCCCACATTGGCTTCGCTGATGGCGCTAGCCGTAGTACTCAGAACCTTACTTTTGCTACTTGGGCAATTTACGCCCCTACAAACGAACTTATCATTCTATGAGGTGTGTGTCTCAGTCATGCGACCAACAATATTGCAGAGTATAGCACCATTATCAAATTGTTGATTGATTCTATCTCGCTCGGTATCCATCACTTGGTTGTACGACTCGATTTGCATCTAGTAGTACTATAGTTAAGTAATTTCTATGCTATTCGAAGTCCTACTTTGTTATGGGTATATTTATGAATTCTCCTCTTGGAGTGTTATTTTGATTATATTGAGTATCAACATATTCCTAGATGTCTAAATACATTAACTGATGCATTAGCTAACTATGTATTAGACAAACATTTGGGCCATTTATAAACCAATCACATCACATGTATCACATAACACAAGATAAGACGGTAGAAGTCGTATATATGTATATAATGATCAAAAGTTTTTTACAAAAAGTTATGTCCAAGGACCAAAATTTCAAAATATGAAGCTCATAGCTTCTACAAAGTAGTATCATGGGTGACACTCACAATAACACATGACTTCCCGGGCAACCCTATGAAGCAGTTGGCCAATAGACTCTGGCATGCCCACCGTATGGCACTGATAACGCCGAGGGACCTCTCCGATAGGCATGTCCGGAATGTCAATAGTCAACCCCTCTAAGTTTTGTTCCACTACCTCATAATCTTCAACATCCCATCGTGGTGCTGGAGCCACCTCTCCTCGTCGCTGAATAGGAGAGGTACCCGGAGGTTGATAAGGTCCCAGGTCTATGTCATCAAAAAGAATTTTTGTAATTAGACCTTGGAAAAACATAAAAACATTTTCATATGATAAAAATTACAAAAACATTTAAAAGAACAAAATGTGTACTTCTTACCTAGATCTCCCCACTGAGCGTCGTTAGGAAGGGCCACGTCTAGATCCCCTTAGAAATCCAACCCGGCATAGGCATAATCGTCGACCATCAACATCTGTGGCCACAACCAGTCAAAGAAGGAATCATTGTATTTGATGATAGGCCCAGCTACATGTCGGGCCATGAGGTTGCACCACCTCAACATCCTCGGATCCTATGGGGCTGGTAAGCCCCACTCAACCTATAATATCAACAAGGGGACCCTCTCAATAAAGAAGGACACCAAAAGTGATCCATACCTGAATTGCTTCAGGTTGCCTTTCCTGCATTTTGTCAACTGCCTCTTCAAGCTACGAAGGACTGCGTCCGCCCAGTTCAAGACTTGAGGCTCAATACACTCTATAGTGTACTAAAAATAGCTCTAGAGAGCCATGTGTGGAGCAATGCTCCTAGCCATATGAGCAATGGTGAACAAGATGGTGCGAAGGGTCAAATCCTAGACCCCCCAAATGGCCAATTTTCCTTTGCTTCTTTCCGCCTCTGGAACATAGTACTGACGACAATACTCACTCATAGGCAACCCACCACCTCGGCTACCGGTCAAGATAGCATGGTACCCATGCCGTGATAGTCCTGTTAGGAAGTAAACATCCTCGATATCCAAGGACCACAATGTGTGGACCCCCACATGGAATACTTGTTGGTCCACGTCCCACATATGAACAAGGTACTCCAACAACCTGACTTGGGCCCCCATGCCTGAGATCCCAAATAATTTTAGGAGACCACAGTCTCGTAGAGCAGAAATGGTGCCTGGGTCATTCCTGACAATATCATCATCCTCTTCATGCTCTCTTTCACACCACTCCAACATCGTGATGGTTAATTTCCTGCACAAGAACCATAAGAGACAGGTTAGCCTCTTGTTTCAAGCCTTGGCACATTTTTCATTTGAGAAAAAATCAAAGTGGATTTTCATTTTGTGACCCTCACAGGTGCCCCTTTAGAATAGTGTGAGGTTCTCGCAGGTGACTTTGGGGCCACCTGCACGAATCATGTATTATCGTAGGTCTCGTATGGCTAGCCTGCAAGAATGCCTGGGTGCATGTTTTCGCCCTAAAACAAACTCAAAAACTTGAATTTTACCAATGAAAACAAAAATTTGAACCATGAAAAGGTAGAAGACAGAGAGCTTACCTCACTGACGGAGATGGTTCTCCAAATGGTTGCTTATACCTTCCACAATCGAGCATTGAAATTCGAGGGCAAAAGAGGGGTTTTGGGCTAAATTCTTGGCAAAGTCACAATGACTATGGTAAAAGAGATTTTACCCACTTATATTTACTTTTTACCATTTTTGTTGATTTTTATAATTGTTTTATTCATCAAACCTAATTCCTAATATCCCTATGAGTGCAACTTTTTGCAAATATAATGATTTTGAAGTCTACACAAAGGAGTATGGGTATTTTCTCTTTTTCATCGCATGCTTAATTGTTTTTTATGGTTTTTAGACAAAACCTCGAGCTTGGTATTTGTTCGTTCTCACGCTCGAAATACATGAGAACGTAATCGAGTGCACTTTTATCACTTTTTCAGGCTCATAAAGGTTCTACAAAAAATGAACCCCCTTGAGTCCTCTTTAAGCTCTTTTCAGACTCTCTAAACATGAAAAGATTGCCAAGCGATCTTGCTATTTTTCACGCTCGTTAAAGTATTTGAAGAAAGCATCTGTTGGGTGATAATTTATCTCTTTTTCGGTCTCATAAGAATACTTTATGAAAAAGGAATTGAGAGAGTTCTCTTTTGAGTGTTTTTCCAGAATTTATAATCATGAAAAACCTTCAAGTTTTCTATCTTTGGATTCGTTAAACAATCATCGAAAGACTCGTAATGGGACTGAACCACTCCTTCCTAGGGTTCATTAAACATACTCCGAGGGACTCATCTAAAGGATGAGATTACATCAACAAGCATATGTTATCCTCCTCAAGCTTGCGTAAAAATAAAGAGGTACTCGCCAGAAATGGTGGGGGGAAATTTGGGAAAGGGATGTGTTTTCATATTCATAGTATTGGCAGTAAGTGTCGCTCTTGAATATGACACCTCCTATTCATTATCTGAAGCCGGTTTGGGAAATCCATTTGTCTCTCATTCGACTTGCTACAAGGTCATATCCTAAGTCGTCTTTGAGTCAGTGCTGCCAAATCATTGGTCGTGTCGTTCATATATTCAAGAGAAGTTCATTTGAAACCTCTATTGAGTCGGCCATATACAGTTGTCCATTCTCTCCGTGTCGGCCTTCCCTATGTCCAGTTCAACCTACATCATAATTTGTTTCACCTTCAAAATCTTTTACTCATTTTGTGTCATTGATGGGGGATACATCAAGGCCCTCCTGTGATGAGTTTTATTCCGTCGAATCCAACTCATTATCCGGAAACAAGACTTAGAAATTATTTGGTACCTTGGAACTTGCATGCCTCAATGATAGGTTTTCTCGCTTTCGACAGTGGGTTTTCATCATTGATCCCTGATCGGGAGATTCCGTCGAATGTTCGACCTCAACTCATTTATTCACATTCGGTGGATTGTACTAGTGTACCTTGGGAGTCATTGACATTAATGGTGATTTCCCTCGCACTTGTTAATGGTATCATCATTGACCGGTAATCAAGTGGTTTCTACCATGTTCGACTCCAACACATGTAATCACAGGGTTAGATTTGTGCTTTTAGGTGACGGGATTGAAGACCATGGGTCTCATCTCTTTGATCCAGGCTGCAATGAAATATGTACAATTTGTTGACACATAGATCCACTTTGTATGTCGCGTGGCTATGTCATCTTAATTTGAATATTATTGCATAGATCCATAGTGTATTTTTGGTGGCTATGCGATATTTTGATGGCATGGATCCACGATGTATGATTGGTGTCCATGACCTATGTTCATGATGTCATCTGTCTGTGATTTGAGTATGGGAATGCCTACCTCAGAACTGGTATTATATTCTGCAGATGCTTATTTGTTTGCAGGTTTCCGATTAGGTGCACTCCTGGTTTTCGACACACACACATAGTTTACAAATTATTTAAGCTATCACTGATTTCAGACTCATACTTTGGGGGGAATTATGTTACACATGATTTTGGTCATCTTGGTGATGTATTAACAATGGTGTATTTAGGCTCCCAACAAGGACTTTTTGCCTAAGAAAAGTGGATCTTGTCTCCCTCCAAAAACATATTTTCAAGGTAAGTTCACAGGCTACATATGGTCTAGCATGTGAGAATCCCTCATTCTCGCAGGCCACCTTCATTTAGGGTGCGAACTTCTCACATTTTTCTCCATACACAGGGTGCAAACTTGTTTTCAAGCTTGGAAAAGAGAAGAGGTCTCGAGGGTTCTAGAAGGGAATCTTCTAGAAAATGAGTTGGCATTCATATGGTTGTCATTTTACTGACTTCTCAAATTTAATGGGATCATCCTCATCCATGTAACCATCTCTCCTTCTCCTATATATTGAAGGGTTTCTCATGGAAAAGGTTAAGCAATATTGAATGAAGAATTGATGTAAGAATTGTGTGAAGAACCCTGCTTGGACAGAGGCTTGAAGACTATAGTTGGTCTATCAAGAGGAATTGGATCTTCTTCATGCAAGTACCGAGAAAGTGTGTGTGTTGGAACCAAGGGTCACTGAAAGAAAGCTTGCAACATCAAGGCGATCAGGTTGTATCTTCTACTTTCAATTAATATGATACATCGACATGTCCCTTTCCCATAAAGTCATTCTTACTTTATTGTGTAATTCCTTGATCATATGCATACGTTGATGTTGAATACATTTTTCTATATTCACTTTGGTTTGTTTGTGTTGTCTTGGACTTGACCTCACAAGAGCACCAAAGAGAAGTGGGAGCAACAGAGACCTAAGTAAGCGATACAAAAGTATGTCACTTGTTCCTCCTTACTAGTAGATTCAATGATCACAACTTAGGGAAATAGTCATGTCCTGTCCTGTTTTGTTCTAGATCCAGGTGGATATAGGGAGATTTTTTAGTGTCCACACCTACTGATTAGTCCGATAACACTCCTTGTGGGAACTATTCACTCCTTACACCATAACTCTTAGAAGAGAAACAATTGAAAATTAGGGAACATCATAGGTTCCCACACTTAACCATGAAAAGCATATGGATGCATATAATAAACATAAAACAAATAAAATAGAAAGAAACATCTTATGTACTCAATGAAATTAGATGAATACAACAAGACACATTTGGAATCAATCCTCTCTACTTGTATTGCTTTAGAAAATCATGTACATGGACTCTTACAACTTTCTGCAACACTCTACAAAAACAACAAAAATAACATACAACAAGTCTCTAATATAATGATCAACAACCTCATTTGGGCATTGGTTACATATATTTATACATGGAGGGGATTCTCGAGCCTTCCTACTGACTACCTTAGTGTTATCCTATCACAGTTATACCTTCATCTACTAAGGACTTATTACAATAAATGACCATTACATTCAGATATGAGTTGATGCTCAATATCTATACAATCCTACATATAATTAAGATGATTACAATATTCGGTGGCCTTATGTGATGGCTCTTGCCTCAAAACATTTAAAGGTTTTAAATTTCAAAGATTTCAAAATATCAAAACAACACACTCTCCTTGGGATCAAGATTGATTTGAAATGTGTGCGTTGGGTGCCGCGTTTTCCTCCACTCGACCTCTTTAATTGTTGTTGGTGATGCTCCTGCATCATAAAAAGAAATCACGGGATCCTATCCATGAGCTCCTATACCAGTTTTCCATGCTTTTGAATATCAAGTTCAATTCCCAACTAGCATCCTTTGTTGGGTGATCCTTCCACTTCACCAGGTAGTCAAAATAAGTATTCCTCCTGGTCTTCTTACCAATCCTCTGATATATGATTTTCTCCATCTGTGGATTTTTTCCTGTGGGCATCTACTTTTCCCATTGGATGTCCTTATGATCATCTAATCCTCCTGTATCATCCATCCTGTAAGGGTAAAGGTCTACAAAATTGAATATGGGTTATATTCCCACATCCTCTGACAACTCAATCTCATAAGCATTGGAAACAAATTTTAAGAGGATTTTACATGGTTCTATTTTCTTCATCTTTATTTTGTTTTATGTTCCCCTTAGGAACCTTTCTTTCCTCAGGTGTGCTAAAACTGGATCTCTGAATTCAAAATGAACCTCTCTCCTTTTCTGATCAATTTGGTTCTTATACCTCTGACTGCTATCATCTAGTTGTCCCTTTATCTGATCATGAAGCTTTTGCATCTCTACAACAAAGTCTCATGCTCCTGCACTTCAGAAATCATCATGCCTCAAATCTCTCAAATCCGAAATTCCTCTTGGATGCATCCCATACACTATTTGAAATGGGATTTTTCCGATTCTTCGGTTTGGAGAATCATTATAAGAAAAATATGCTTGGGGAAGAATTTGATCCCACTGATTGTGATGTTCAGTGACCAAACATCTCAACAAATTTCCTAAGCTTTGATTTACCACCTCGATCTGTCCATTTGTTTGAGGGTGATATGTTGAACTGAAGGACAAGTTTTTCCCCCACTTTTTCCATAGAGTTCTCCAAAAGTGTCCCATAAATTTGGTATCTCTGTCTGAGACTATACTTTTGGGCAAGCCATGTAATCTCACAACCTCCTTGAAAAATAAATTGGCTATGTGAGTAAATTCACTGGTTTTCTGGCATAGTATAAAATGTTCCATCTTTGAAAATATGGCAACCACTAAAAATATGGAATCACTCCCCCTCTGGGATCTTGGCAATCCCAACAAAAAATCCATGCTTATGGCATCCTGTGGCCTATTTGGTATAGGCAATTGCTGATACAGACCAATTTTCTTCTACTTCCCATTTACATATTAGAAAAATCTACATCTGTCCACAAATTTCTTCACATCAGATATCATATATGGCCAATGGTATGAAGAACTCATTTTTTCATAAGTCTTATCATGGTCGAAATGTCCTTCCAATCCTGCACTGTGTTTTTCTTTTAACAAGTTGTCTGTCATTGAGCATTTTGGAACACATAGTTAACTTCCTTTGAAAAATAGTCCATATTGGATTAAATACTCTATCCATTGGCTTCTTTCCCTTAGAAAAGGGTTCTCACATGCTTCATAAGCCTCTTTAAAATAAGTATCTTCATGATACATTCCCTTAAGGTGTTCAAACCCTAAGGTCTCCACTTGAAATTCCTGCATAATCAAACACCTCCTACTCAAAGAATCAACAACTTTGTTAGCACTGCCACTAATGTGCTTAATAACAAAGTAAAATTCAGCATGAATTCTACCCATTTAGCATGTCTTTGGTTCAACTTCTCCTTTCTGGTTATGAATTGCAAAGCATGATTGTCACTATACAAGACAAACTCCTTCGAAATAAGATAATGCCTCCATTTTTTTAGAGCTTGTATTACAACATAAAAATCCTTATCATATGTTGAATACTTCCTCTTAGTGTCATTCAACTTCTCACTAAAATAAGAAATAGGCTTATTGTCTTGGCTTAAGACTGCACCAATAGCTACTCCACTTGCATCACATCTCACTTGAAATGTCTTCTTAAAATCTGGCAGACCCATAATCAGTTGTTTTGTGATCTTCTCCTTTAATAGTGTGAAGCTTTTTTCAGCTTCTGTTGTCCAATTAAAGGATATGTGATTTTTCTTTATGGTGTCCAGTATGGGTGCACAAATATTACTTAAATTCCCGATGAATTTTATATAAAAAATTTCTAATCCTTTAAATATTCTTACCTCAAATATGCTTCTCGGAGAAGATCATTCTTTGATTACTCTCACATTCTCTGGATCCATCTTCAATTCATTTGAAGAGATAGCAAAACCCATCTATACGAGTTCTGTCTTCATGAAATTTCATTTCTTCATATTTATAAGTAGCTTCTCCTGCTACAACCTCCTCAACACCACCTTTAAATGTCTCAAATGTTCTCCTTTAGTCTTGATGAAAAATAAAATATCATCCAAATACACAATCAAAAACTTACCAATGAAATCTTTAAGTACTATTGGCAAATGTTTACCAAGTAGTGTATGCTTGTCATTGATGGCAAGTACAACAGTGGAGATGGTAGGATAAGAAGGATAAAATCCCTTGGGGATTCGGACGTGAAATCTCAGGAGGAACAACGTTGAGGAAAATGCACACAGCAAAGGCAAAGCTCAAGATACAGGAGTTTGCAAAGGAGAAGGAAGACTAAGATCCACTACCGTTGGATCCCATTCAAATTTACCGAAAGGCTGACAGCTATCAGATCTACAGAAGCAGTGAGGGAGATAAGCCTCGGGAGCAAGAAGAGAAGTCCTGACATGAGGAGTTGTCATCGGGATATCAGACATCGAGAGATCAGAGTTCTCACGGTCGTGAGAATCGGGACATTGAAAGTCTTGAAATCCCGACATAATCGGGACTGTCCCTTTGGAAGGATGCGTGGCAGGGATCGGGCGCCATCGGGAGAAGATTGACAGGAGGCTTCATCGGAGAATCGGGAATTGGAGTTTCACGAGTCCCATGAACAATTGCAACAAAAACCCCGAAATCGCAATGAAAGAAATCCCGACTGAACCTGAACCGTCAGATCAACATGTGATCTAGACCGTCGATCCAACTCACGACAGCAGACCACGTCAGCTAGGGACACGTGGCACAACCAGGTAATGACAGGTGTCAGGCAGATTCAACACTTCAGGCACATATAAGTCATGAATCAGAGTGACACGTGGCAGTACTTAACACATGTCAAACCACATGTGACGTCAGCAGAGTATCGGGGATCGGGACTTTGAAATGAAAAAGTCACTTGACATCAGGAATGCCGATTTCGTGATATGCGATATCGCGATGTAATCTGAGCCGTCAGATTAAGGTTAAATATGAACCGTTGATTCCAGTCAATGGAGAGGCGTCGGGGATCGGGACTTTGAAATGACAAAGTCACTTGACATCAGGAATGCCGATTTCACGATGAGCGATTTTGTGATTTAATCGCAGCCGTTGAATAAAGATCGCATTTGGACCATTGATTCAAGTATGTATCGGAGTTTCGCGGATCGCGAATTCGAGAGGCAAAGAACTCATTGCATCAAGAATGTCGATTTCGCGATATGAAAAATCACAAAATGATCTGAGCCGTCAGATCAAGTGTTGATCAGGACCATTGATCACAGCCTGTATCGGAGTTTCGGGGATCACGAATTCAAAATGGAAAGAACTCAATACAACAAGAATCCTGATTTTGCGATGTGCGATATCACGATCCAATCATGGCCGTTGAAACGAGTTCATATCTGGATCGTTGGTTCAACTCTATGTCGGAGTTTCGCGAATCGCAATATGGAGAGACAAAAGAAACAAAGCAGAATTTGCGATATGCAAAATCGCGAAAGCGCCTTATGCATAAGGGTGTGGTCACAACCCTTGGTCACGAGAAGAGAAGGAGTCAGTCCGGATAAGCTCCATATCGGAGTTTTGGGGATCAGGATTTGTAAGTGACTAAAACTATGAACGCCAAGAGTGCCGAAATCGCGATATATGAAATCTTGATTGGATATGAACCGTTGGATCAAGTATTGATCGCAAGGCTACTGTTGCATGCACCAGTGAAACCGCCAGAAACCACTGATGGTTTCAGCCAGAGGACTAGAAGACACTTGGGAAAATGGCCAGAGAAGCTGAAGAGTGACGATGATGATCACGCAGAGCACTCGAGAGGTGGAGGAGATTGGTGCGGTTGGAGCATGCAGAGGAATGGTGAACATTTCATACACAAGGTGCACATAAGCTATAAATACACATTACAGAGAAGATTTGAGGTGTTGTTGTTGCTATTGGAGTTGGTAGGGATTGTAGCTGGTGAAGGTGATTCATGTGCGAAGAAGAAGGAGAGTACAACAACTGAATTCAAGGGAAGAGGATCTGTGCAGTGAATGGGTATGGCGCACAGATATTAAAAGGCAGAAGAATAGACAGTGCAAGTGATCTGAGCAGAAAGGCAATGAGTCAGATAGAGCAATGAAATGGAGCAGAACAATGATAAGTCAGGTAAGCCATCGTCGAACATCATATCACTATAATAAATTCAGTAGCAAAGATTTATATTTTAGGGTGGTTGGGAGGAGCTAGGGAGGACTGGTGTCCTCAAAGGTTCAGGTGGGTGCTTGAACACAGGGAGTTGGTGCTTCCTTCTAGTTGGTGCTAGACAAACACAGGGAGTTGGTGCTAGAGAAACCAGGGAGTCGGTGCTTCCTTCTAGTTGGTGCTAGAGAAAACAGAGAGTTGGTGCTCTCAGCAAGTTGCAGCTTGCTAAACAGAGGTTGAAGCCTCATTATGAGTTGGTGCTCATAAGTATGATAATGTAAAGAATGTAATTATTATTTATCATATAAAGAAAAAGAGGTTTTTACCCTGTATGGGTTTCCTTGGAAAATATCTGTCTCTGTGCTTCTCATATATGTGACTGATGCTGAATGTGCCTGTGTTTATTTCTCTGCATTATTGTGATCATCATTCAGTGTCTCTGCAAAGAGTTTTAAAAGAAGCATAATTGCTTAAGCTCAGTAACAACTGATTCACCCCCCCCCTCTCAGTTGTCCAACAAGTACCTCATTGATCAATCTCATGAATGTTCTTGGGGCATTCGTCAAACAAAATGGCATGACAAGACACTCATACAATGCTTCATTCATTTTGAATGTTTTCTTCCATTCATCTCCCTCTCTCATTCTTATCTGATGGTATCCACTCTTCAAGTCTATCTTGGAAAAACAATTTTCTTCACTCAAGAAATCCATCAAATCATCCATTTTGGGTAAAGTGAATCTATACTTGATGGTGATCTTGTTGATGGCTCTAGAATCTATGCACATTCTCCAACCTCCATATTTCTCTGGACTCAACACAGTTGGTACTGCGCATGGAATCGAGCTTTCTCTAACCAAACCTTTATCCAATAGATCTTGGAACTGCTTCTTGACCTCTTCATTTTCTTGAGGTTTCAACCTATATGCTTATTTGTTTGGAAAACTAGTCCCTAGAATAAGGTAAGTGTGGTGACTGATACTCCTAATGGGTGGTAAATAATAAGGTAACTAATCCATCGTGATATCAACAAAATTATCCAACAATTCTTGAATCTCCACAGGTAGATCATCCACATAAGTGCTTGTAAGTATGACTCTGGGTTTTCTCACCACAACAAATTGCATCTCCTGTTCCTTCTTAACTTCATTTAAGGGTTCCTTCCCACTCATGAGAAGTATTCTGGAACTAGCTTCCTCCTTCACTTTCTTATCCTCCATTGGAAGAAACACATGTGTACAATCATTCTTCTCAAGTGTGTAAGTATTTTTTCTCCCATCATGTATGACATTTGTGTGATATTTCCATCTTCTTCCCAACAAAAAATGAGAAACTTCCATGGGTATAACATCACACAAAATATCATCTTTATTACCTCCTATCTTAAACTCAACATTACATTGTCGACTTACCATGACTTGGTGTCCCTTCTGCAACCACTATGCCTTGTATGGGTTCACGTGTAGTTTTCTACAACTCCATATTTTCCACGATTTTCATGGATACCAAATTATTAGTGCTCGAACTATCTATAATCACTTTGCATGCCCCGTTCTTGGTCTTGCAAGTAGTCCTGAATAGTCTGTTTCTCTAAACTGGCTCTTTTGCTTCTTTCTCTAGTTTTAAGAGGGCTTTCCTCATCATGAGGGACTTCCCATCTTATAGTTCTTCTACCTCCACATTCCTCCTTTGAGATTCGAAAATATGAGGTTCTCCACCTCCTTCTTTCTTCCTCTGAGGGAATTCCCCAGACATATGCCCTATCTTTCCACAGGCATAACATTTCACTTCTCCTCCTCTACGTCTTCCTCTTCCTTGAGAATTTTTTTTTCTGCCACCATATTGTCTCCCTCGGGAAATTCCTCCTCTTTCAGTATGACCATGATGCTTTCCAACTTCAGTTATGGGTTTCTGGAATTTATCTCGAATGATTCCTCTACCTCTGTTTCGTTGGCTTTGTTTTCTAGCCAAACTCTCCTTTGCTTTCATTTCTTCCTGATAAGCGTCTTCCACCGTTCTCATTGTCATCATACTGATTTCATTCTAGATTTCATATCTCAGGCCATTAATATACTTGAAAACTTGTTCTTCGTCACTCTCCCTATGTCCCTTTCTGATGTTTAGTCTATAAAATTATTCATTGTACACTTCACTATCAAGCATTTCTGTCTCAAATTTTTCAATCTCTTGAACATATTTATCTGGTAATCCTTGGGTATGAATTTATATTTTAACTTAGCTACCATCCTATCCCAAATTTTGATTTTTTTTCTTACCTTTGTATCTTTTGTCTGCTTGCAGTTCATCCCACCATAACGTTGCATGACCCTTCAGTCTGGTAACAACATGCTTCACTTTCTTTTCATCACTGATCTCCTCATAATTGAAGTACTTTTCCAAAGCACTTACCCAATCCAACAACTCCTAAACATCTAAGTTTCCTTCATAGATTGGGACTTCCATTTTTTCTCTGGCCCCCATTTTTACAACAGCTCTCAACAAGTGTTCCTCTGCATCTTCTTCTCCTACAACTCCTTCTACTTCCATTTCTTCACTCTCAGCTTCGTTGATGTCACAAGCATCATGTTGTTTCTTCTGTGTTGTCTCCATGGCATCCATTCTCGTATGAAGTTGCCTCATCTTCCCTTCCATGGCTAGATTTTCCACTACTCTCTCTCTA
Source organism: Picea engelmannii (assembly GCA_009831015.1). NCBI lineage: Eukaryota > Viridiplantae > Streptophyta > Pinopsida > Pinales > Pinaceae > Picea > Picea engelmannii. The sequence continues at coordinate 246,900 of ML785147.1, forward strand.
TGCCTCCTTGGTGGCATGGTTTTGAATATTCCTTTTTTGACAGAGTTGAATTTGGGATCTTATACCACTTTATGTAGACCCCATCCCTCTCTTGGAGCCTGCACAACCTCTTGGTATAAGGATTGTTGACTTTGGGAGATGAATTAGCTCATAGGATATTTTTGAGCCCTCAAATTCACTACAAAGGCCGTAAAACCTCTTGTATAAATGCAAAATCCACATTTCATAGGTCCCCAAAGCACTAGAAAAGCCTTCCCATGTGTTAGCTCCCAAAATGAACCCATCCCTTTGGTCACATTTTGTGGTGGATAGCATGGCTATTGGTAGTTTCCTAAATTCATTTTTGAGTTTTTCTAGTTGCCAAACTTAGGTTTTGGTTTTTGTTTTAGAGAAAAATATAACCCATAAAAGTCTTCTTTTCAAAATTTTCATAATTCACTTTCAACAGCTAACGTGTGTCCAAAAGATGAGTGTTATCTAGGGAAAGTGGCGAATTTCAGCAGCTAAAGAGCGTCTCTCATAGGTCTATGCGTTGTTGAAATTGTTGAATTCCAAAATATCCAAAGAAGCAGTGTCACAGGTCGTGCGCTGGTGAAAGTGCATACTTTCCATAGCTACAGAGCAGTTCTTGCGGGGTTGTGCACTGAGGAAAGTGAAGACTTTCAATAGATAAGGAGCAGTTCTTGCTGGATCGTGCGCTGGTGAAAGCGGTAAGTTTCTACAGCTGAGGGGCATTTTCCACATGCCGTTGGTTGGAGAAAGCGAGAATCACGTGCGTTTATCCACGTTTCAAAATCAAATCATGATGTGATCAACTCACGCCATGTGATCAGAAGGAAGCGCTGGTGAAAGTGGGTAATCATTTAAACTCGAGTTCCACGTCCTAGTCAGATTACATCTCGGATCCGGCTCAGAAACTCACGCTCCACAATCATGGCATCAGGGATGGCAAGTTCGAATTCAGTGGTTCAAGTACAGAGGCTGTACTTCCAGGATGACAACATCAAATTGGATCATTTCTCCCATATCATATATTTTTCACGGAGGTTTCTTAAAAGTTTCAAATTTTTCAAAAGAGAGCCGATTCCCGAAGTGCTTTCAACAACGCAAAACCTTGGCTCGAACAACAGTTGCAGGGGGTTAATATACATAATTGTCGGGATCTTCGAGCTATAGAATGGTGAGGAAACACAGTGGTTCTCTACTCAGGAGAGAGCTGGATATCCTGTCCTTTTTACAGACACACCCCGAAGTCCAGAGACATTTTTCAAACGCAGGGTGTATTGAATTCGTTGAGAGGTTGCAAAATGGTTGCCACCAGTCTACAACAGAAGCTTTTGCCAAGACTTTCAATGGGAACAAATCTCATGTTGGGTCCATGGAAATTGTGGTAGATGAAGCTGCCGTTGCTGCAGCAACAAGCCTACCAAGAACGGGCTAGAGCTAGTTCAAAACCACTGCCCCCAAAAATTTGAATTTCAGAGCTTATTTGAAGGAAGAGTTCAGGCACAAGGCATGGAAAAAGGGTATGCTAGTTTCCTATCTAGAAGAATAATGGCAGAAGCTGTTCAAAGGAATCCAACTCTACATTACCTCAGAGGGAAGGTATGATAAACTCATGATGTATCACTTCAAACTCCTGGACCATTTCACAGGAAAGACTCCCCTCAATTTACCTTTTTTCCTACATAAGAGTTTGACTAAGGTTTGCAAGAAGATCAGGGCTCAACCCTTAAGCATGAAAAGTACTCTGTGCCACTTCGGCCTCATAAAATTGATCATCCTGGAGGAATTAAAACAGAAGGGAAGGAGCTGGGATCATTTTCTATTCTTGGAGGGTTTTGAAACACAGACTCAGCCTGCAAATGAACCAGGGAAAGGTTCAAAGAAATAGTATTCTCCTCAAAGCAGTTCAAGAAAAAGAAGGACCCTGCTAGGACCTCCAGAAGATAGAAATTCTGGAGTGAAGCCCCACAGGTTGAAGAAAAGGTTAAACTTTGAGAAAACCATAGAGCAGACCACAGAGCATCCTACAGAGTAGAGTACAGAGAAGAAAACCAATATATTAAACTTGCCTTATTCAGACTCAGAATCAGAGCAACAAGAGAAATGCCCTGTCACCAAAAGTCCTGAGCAGTCAACTGAGTGTGCACAAAACTATGAGACCTTCACCCAGATAGAGGAAGGAGAAACATCAAAAAGCTCCAATTCAAAGAAGTCTCAGAAAATCAAGCATCTGAAAGAGGTAATCACCCAACAAGAGGTTTTGGAACGGGTGATCAAAGAAAGGTATAAGAAGTTGTCTAATAACTTTGCTAAAACCAATGCCGCGTTTGAGAGATTATCTCGGGAAAGTGTTAAAGAGAAGAAGAGAAAGAAAAAAATCACCAAAGATTACAATAGTCTATGGTGGCTTGCCAAACGCCTTAAAAGGCAGATAAGAAGATTGAAACAAAAGCAAAGACAAAAATCCCATCCAGATCTGAAGGTACTTGCTCAAGTCGCTGTCAATATGCAAGGTGAGAAACTGGAGGCACACTGAGTTTTGATGAAATCAAAATTTTGAAGCTGAAAACTTGTTTTGAGCACAATCAGGGCTTTCACCAGCACAAAGCGATATTTTATAACCCGTTAGCTGTTGAAAGTGGCAACTTTCAACAGCTAACCCGCGAAATATTAAACGAGTTAGCTGTTGAAAGCTGGAAAAGTATTTTTTGAAGCCAAGGACATAACAAATCATTTTGAACAGGTTATGAAGGAGTTCCAGAGTATCAATGGACTATCAGATCACATGCAAAGGACTCAGCATCAGAGGTTCGAGAGGATTTTTGCAACCACATGAAGAACAACTTCCTAAAAAATCGACCATGAACGTTGGAGAGATCCAACTGTCAAGACAGGTGTCCTACCATGTTTGTTAAGGTCCTAACCCGCATATAGGTAGATCAATGTATTCGGATGTAATAAAGGTCAATATTAATAAGACCTTTCAATAAAATAGAATAAGGCGGATGTAAGAAGACCTAATAGAATCTTCCGCTTCTAGAAGGATCTTCCTCTAGATGCTTCTTTTTAGTAT
>ML785147.1:253773-276472 GCA_009831015.1 Picea engelmannii
GAGAACACTGATGATAAAACAACTGTAAATACTGTAGAAGAACAAACTCTTTTTGATCAACAGAAAAATCCTAGTGATAAAAAATTGATAGACTATAATTTGATTGAAAAAACTTTAGAAAGAAGCCACAGTTCTTCTTCCCTCGAATATTTCCATTCTTAGCGACAAGAAGACCGCTTGAACATTTATACTAGCCTCCTTGCTGTTGAACATCTCCTCCAAGAGATATCTGCTAAGGGTGAAGAAAATTTAGCTGGCCAACTTGCAAATTTTTACAGAGCCTCTTATCAGACCTCTTTCCCATTGGAAGATTCACCTCTTTCACATTCCTCCAGTGTTGAAGACTTGAAGAAGAAACTATCATTTTCCCCACCTCTGACAGTCATGGCTGCACCACCTCCTCCTTTGACCAAAATGCAACAAATCTTGGATGCCAGGTATGCACCACTTATATTGCCAAACCCAGTAGCAGCCATGCCAATGGGAGACTATCAGAAATATATTCCTAAATTCACAGGCAAAGGCGATGTGTCTGCTGAAGAACATATTGAGGCTTTTTACAGTTATGCAGAGAACCTTAATATTGAACAAGAAGATGTTTGGACACAAGTCTTTGTCCAAAGCCTAGATGGCCATGCTAGGAAATGGTTTAAATAACTCCCTGCTGGTTCCATTACTGGAATCGAGCAATTGGATGAGACATTTCTGAAACATTGGGGTGAAAAAAGAGATTTTGTCTACTACATCACATAATTTGGCAACTTGAGGAAACAAAGTAACAAATCAGTCTCTGATTTCACCAAGAGGTTTAACCGGATGTATGGCAATATACCAGCTGAGATAAAACCGTCAGATGCTTCTGCCAAGATCACCTATTCTAATGCTTTTGATTCAGATTTATGTTTGCTGTTGAGAGAAAGGAGGTCACAAACATTATCTCTCATGCAAGATGCTGCCCTTGAGGTGGAATCTAATATTCTGGCCTCTTAGAAGCAGAAAGTAGATTCTGATAGGAGAAGACCAAAGAATGAGGCCTCATCTTCATCAAATGCTGATCCAAAACTTGATAAAATGGCCAAGATGCTAGAGTCTCTAACCTCTGAGATATCTAAGCTCAAGATCGAAAATAAACAGCCTGTGAAGAGAAGAAGCACTTATGACTCTGCAGGTAGAAATCTGAACCAAAATCTAAATAACTTCAGAAGGAATAATCAGCCAACTCAGATCCTGCAAAGAGAAAAGAATTCTAATGAAGATCAGAGGATAAAGGTCCCTCTTCAAAATGTTTTGATGGACAAAGATAATGGTGAAGATCCAGAAGATGGAGAAGGTGACATTCATTGTGTTGGAGAAGAGACAGGGAAATCTTATCTAACACAACAGGACTATGAGGAATCATTGATGACTGAACAGACAGAAGATGATCTTCTTGGTGATGGAATTTTCACAACATAAGATAAAAATAGATATAACCTCCGATCTAAATCTAATGCTGCTCAACAAGATGCATCAGCCCCTCCTGAAAAGACTGTTGCCCCTGCTAAGCAAAAGGATCATACATCAGAGGATCAACAAGAAAATCCTTCAAAGGTGAAAGCATCAGCTCCTCCCAAGAAGACTGTTGCCCCTGTCAAGCGTCAAACTCCAGAAATTCAGCCTCCTGCTGGACAACAAAAGGATCAGGAAGCCCCTTCAAATTAGGTAAAAGTTTCTAATAAAGCTGCTGATAAGGTTCCATATTCTTTTAATTTTGAGACTGAAATACAAAAAATTAAGATTCCTATTCCTCTAGTTGAGCTGATGAAAAACAAGATGTTCAAGAGGGATATCCTCAAAACTTTAGATCCCCAATCTGTATCCCTTTCTGCTGATATCCTCAACATTTATGATGATAAACCTACCATTACTCTGGGCCAAATGGTAGATGACAGAGATGAAAGTTGTCCTCCTTTTTACATCTCTTTAAATATTCATGAGAAAACACTGTACAATTGTTTGTTGGACTCCGGTGCTTCGCACAATCTAATGCCAAAGGCTGTCATGGATGAGCTTGGGCTGGAGATCACCAAGTCTTATCATGACCTTTTCTCCTTTGATTCTCAGAAATTCAAATGTCTTGGGATGATTAAGGATTTGGCTGTGACCTTGACCCAAGCATCAATGAAAACTATGGTGATGGATATAGTGGTGGCTGACATACCTCCAAAATTTGGATGCTTACTATCAAGATCGTGGATGAAGAGATTAGGTGGCACTGTTCAAATGGATCTTTCTTATGCTACTATCCTTATTTTCGGAGGGGTGAACAGAAGGCTTTATAGGGAATCTCAGTTGGCATATGTTATCAGTGACGAGAAAAATCCATCCAATCATCCTATCTATTTGGTCGACACAGATATGGGATCTTGTATTTTGCAAATTAATGATTCACTGCCTGATACATTCCTGCTCAGAAAGCCCACAGATCAGATCACATTTCAGCCCACAGAAATAGCAGAAGATGATCTCTGGACCATGTTCTTTGATGGTGCTTGCACTAGGGAGTCAACTGGAGTAGGGGTGGTATTCATTTCTCCCTCTAAGAAAACTTCTCATTTATCCTTTAAACTTGATTTTAAAGTGACTAAGAACATTACTGAGTATGAAGCACTACTTTTGGGGCTGAATGCAGCCAAGGAGAAGGGCATTAAAAAATTGTTTGGAGATGCAGATCTGATTATCCAATAGGTGAATAAGTCCTTTCAAGTGAAGCATGTCAGGCTGAAGGCATATAGAGATGAAGTGTTGAAGGAAAATCACGATTTTGCAGATTTTAAGATTTCATTTGTACCTAGAGCCATGAATGAATTGGCTGATTCATTGGCTGTGTCCGCTTGTGCATTCATACCCCCTCTGCCTCATAAATTATCTTACAAAATTCAAGTTAAATATAGGCCCTCTCTCCCTGATAATGTAAAATTTTGGAAGGTCTTTGAAGACGATGTTGAACTCACTAGATTCCTTGTAGTTATAGATGAGTTTCCAGATCTGCAGATTGATCAGGAGAATGAACATGACCATGAAGTTGAGGACCCAAAGTTCAAAAGCAAAATCGCAGCACATGAAATAGTTCAGCTGTCCACCAACAAAATTCCTAAAGGTTTGGTCCCGCTGGAAAGGCTGTTCGATAAAAATGATGTGGCTGTCAAATTGCAAAGTGGGGAAAAAGAGTCAAATGTTTTGCAGTATAATGTGGCTAGTGAGCAAGATCCTAAACATGTTAACTTAGCCTCACATTTGACTGAAAAACAAAGGGCTGATTATGGAGAATTGCTAAAGGAATTTGCAGACATCTTTTCTTGGAAGTATGATGACTTGAAGACTTTTGACATAGAAGTGATTCAGCATAAGATTCCCTTGAATAAAGACACCAAACCATTCAGGCAGGAGCTTAGACCATTCAACCCTTTGTTGATGCCTACAATGGAAAGGGAAATTAAGAAACTGTTGGATGCCCGCATTATCATTCCTCTCAGGTATTCAGAATGGATTGCAAATCTTGTGCCGGTTAGGAAGAAGAATGGGGAGATCAGACTCTGCAGCGACTTCAGAAATTTGAACAAGTTCTCTAGGAAGGACAACTACCCTCTGCCTAAAATGGAGCATATTCTGCAGAAGGTGTCAGGATCGAAGGTGATGTCTTTTATTGATGGGTTTTCCAGATACAACCAGATTGTTGTCCATCTGGAAGACAAAGAAAAAACTTCTTTTACCACTCCATGGGGTACGTTTATGTACAAAAACATGCCCTTTGGATTGATGAATGCAGGAGTGACATTCCAAATGGAAATGGACATTGATTTCATTTGAGAGAAAGATAAATTTGTCCTGATTTATCTTGATGATATCACTGTTTTCTCAAGAAGCCACGAACTTCATTTGCAACACTTAAGAAGGACATTTCTGAAATGTCGAAGGTATGGCATCTCTCTTAATCGAAAAAAAATGAATTTTTCACTTAAGGAGGGAAAATTACTTGGGCATATTGTTTCGGCTGATGGGGTTAAGATTGACCCAAAGAGGGTTGAAGAAATTAAAAATCTGTCTCTTCCTAGATCAAAGAAAGACATTCAGTCTTTCCTTGGGACTATTAACTTTGTTAGAAGGTTTATAATGAATTTTTCTGAACTCACAAAGCATATCACTGCTATGTTGAGGAAAGACTCTGAGGTAAAGTGGACTGAAGCAGCTAGACATTCATTCAATGCCATCAAGGAAGCCATTACAACAACCCCTGTTTTGATCAGCCCCGATTTCTCCAAGGTATTTTACATTTTTTCATTTGCTTCTAGTGATACAACCGCAGTGGTACTCTTGCAGAAGAATGCTGATGATTAGGAGCAGCTTGTTGCCTTCTTCAGTAAGGTCTTGAGAGATGTAGAGGTAAAGTATGAATTGTTGGAGAAACAAGCATATGCAGTTGTCAAGGCATTGAAAGCTTTCAGGGTCTACATTCTTCAGGCAAAGGTAATAGCTTTTGTTCCCTCCAGTTCAGTTAAAGATGTTCTTGTCCAACCCGATATTGATGGCAAAAGGAGTAAGTGCATAGCAATATTGATTGAATTCGATGTTGAAATCAAACCAGTAAAACTAGTGAAAGGTCAGGGCCTTGCCAAACTCCTGGCAGAGGAAAATTGCAGGCTGCTTGACATAAATATGATGAGTATTGATGTAGAAAATGTCCTGTCTTCAGAGAACAAGGAAGGTGAGGGAATTCAGGTTTCATCTCATTTAGTTGATTGCAAATGGTACAGTCATATTATTCAGTTTTTGCAAACTTTATCAGTTCCATCAGATTTGACAAAAACTCAAAGAAGGGCTTTGAAGCTCAAAGCTATAAATTTCTGCATCAATGATAACTTGTTGTTCTGGAAGAATCCCATAGGTTTATTGTTGAGGTGTGTAAACCAAGAGGAGGCAGCTAAAGTCATGAGTGAATTTCATAATAGTGAATGCNGAGGACATCACTATTGGAAAACCACAACACACAAAATCTTAAGATCTGGTTATTACTGGCCATCCTTATTTTCAGATGTATATGAGTTTGTGAAAACATGTGACAAATGTCAGAGATTTGAAGGTAAACAACAACTGAAGTCCCTTCCTCTCAAACCTATAGTGGTCACAGGGCCTTTCCAGCAGTGGGGCCTAGACTTCATAGGTGAAATTCATTCGCCTTCTAGTGGTCAGCATCAGTGGATCCTGGTTGCCACCGATTACTTTACAAAGTGGATTGAGGCTATTCCCACCCGGAACGCCAATCATACTGTCATCATAAACTTTCTACAAGAAAACATATTTTCCAGATTTGGCTGTCCCAAGAGATTGGTCACTGACAATGCTGCTGCATTCAAAGATAAACACTTGGTGAAATTATGTGAAGAGTTGGGAATTCAGTTGGTACATTCCACAACTTACTATCCGCAAGGGAATGGTTTAGCTGAGTCATCCAACAAAATTTTAGTTAGAATCATAAAGAAGCTTCTTGAACAAAATGCTAGAGGTTGGGATTCCAAACTGAAGTTTTCCTTGTGGGTTGATAGGGTAACATGTAAGAAATCAATCGGTACATCTCCTTTCAAGTTGGTATATGGTACTGAGGCCATATTTCCTGTTCAACTTGCATTGCCGGTTGCAAATTTCTTACAAGAAAATGATTCTGAACCAAGTGATTTGACCAGGAGAATTCACAATTTGGTAGAACTATAGCAAGATAGAGAGCAGCTCTTGGAAAAAATAGAATTGCATCAAGAAAGAATCAAAGAAACTTTCGACAAGAAAGTCAAATCAGATGTCTTCAAAACAAGGGATTTGGTCCTAAAGTGGGATGCAGCCAGGTAGGAGAAGGGGAAACACAAAAAATTTGAGGCTCTCTGGATAGGTCCTTTTGTCATCATGGCGATACAGCAGAACGATACCTTTGTTCTCCAAACTATTTCAGGCGAGGCAGTAGTAGGTGGCCCTTTCAACGGGCGAGGCAGTAGTAGGTGGCCCTTTCAATGGGCGCTTTCTTTTTCAGTTCTGTTTTCTTTATTTCTGTCATTCAAATAACTCCTTGCCCAATGGTACCAACAAACTGTTCTTCAAATTTCTGTTTAGCAAATCATGTACATGGACTCTTACAACTTTCTGCAACACTCTACAAAAACAACAAAAATAACATACAACAAGTCTCTAATATAATGATCAACAACCTCATTTGGGCATTGGTTACATATATTTATACATGGAGGGGATTCTCGAGCCTTCCTACTGACTACCTTAGTGTTATCCTATCACAGTTATACCTTCATCTACTAAGGACTTATTACAATAAATGACCATTACATTCAGATATGAGTTGATGCTCAATATCTATACAATCCTACATATAATTAAGATGATTACAATATTCGGTGGCCTTATGTGATGGCTCTTGCCTCAAAACATTTAAAGGTTTTAAATTTCAAAGATTTCAAAATATCAAAACAACACACTCTCCTTGGGATCAAGATTGATTTGAAATGTGTGCGTTGGGTGCCGCGTTTTCCTCCACTCGACCTCTTTAATTGTTGTTGGTGATGCTCCTGCATCATAAAAAGAAATCACGGGATCCTATCCATGAGCTCCTATACCAGTTTTCCATGCTTTTGAATATCAAGTTCAATTCCCAACTAGCATCCTTTGTTGGGTGATCCTTCCACTTCACCAGGTAGTCAAAATAAGTATTCCTCCTGGTCTTCTTACCAATCCTCTGATATATGATTTTCTCCATCTGTGGATTTTTTCCTGTGGGCATCTACTTTTCCCATTGGATGTCCTTATGATCATCTAATCCTCCTGTATCATCCATCCTGTAAGGGTAAAGGTCTACAAAATTGAATATGGGTTATATTCCCACATCCTCTGACAACTCAATCTCATAAGCATTGGAAACAAATTTTAAGAGGATTTTACATGGTTCTATTTTCTTCATCTTTATTTTGTTTTATGTTCCCCTTAGGAACCTTTCTTTCCTCAGGTGTGCTAAAACTGGATCTCTGAATTCAAAATGAACCTCTCTCCTTTTCTGATCAATTTGGTTCTTATACCTCTGACTGCTATCATCTAGTTGTCCCTTTATCTGATCATGAAGCTTTTGCATCTCTACAACAAAGTCTCATGCTCCTGCACTTCAGAAATCATCATGCCTCAAATCTCTCAAATCCGAAATTCCTCTTGGATGCATCCCATACACTATTTGAAATGGGATTTTTCCGATTCTTCGGTTTGGAGAATCATTATAAGAAAAATATGCTTGGGGAAGAATTTGATCCCACTGATTGTGATGTTCAGTGACCAAACATCTCAACAAATTTCCTAAGCTTTGATTTACCACCTCGATCTGTCCATTTGTTTGAGGGTGATATGTTGAACTGAAGGACAAGTTTTTCCCCCACTTTTTCCATAGAGTTCTCCAAAAGTGTCCCATAAATTTGGTATCTCTGTCTGAGACTATACTTTTGGGCAAGCCATGTAATCTCACAACCTCCTTGAAAAATAAATTGGCTATGTGAGTAAATTCACTGGTTTTCTGGCATAGTATAAAATGTTCCATCTTTGAAAATATGGCAACCACTAAAAATATGGAATCACTCCCCCTCTGGGATCTTGGCAATCCCAACAAAAAATCCATGCTTATGGCATCCTGTGGCCTATTTGGTATAGGCAATTGCTGATACAGACCAATTTTCTTCTACTTCCCATTTACATATTAGAAAAATCTACATCTGTCCACAAATTTCTTCACATCAGATATCATATATGGCCAATGGTATGAAGAACTCATTTTTTCATAAGTCTTATCATGGTCGAAATGTCCTTCCAATCCTGCACTGTGTTTTTCTTTTAACAAGTTGTCTGTCATTGAGCATTTTGGAACACATAGTTAACTTCCTTTGAAAAATAGTCCATATTGGATTAAATACTCTATCCATTGGCTTCTTTCCCTTAGAAAAGGGTTCTCACATGCTTCATAAGCCTCTTTAAAATAAGGATCTTCATGATACATTCCCTTAAGGTGTTCAAACCCTAAGGTCTCCACTTGAAATTCCTGCATAATCAAACACCTCCTACTCAAAGAATCAACAACTTTGTTAGCACTGCCACTAATTCGCTTAATAACAAAGTAAAATTTATCATGAATTCTACCCATTTAGCATGTCTTTGGTTCAACTTCTCCATTCTGGTTATGAATTGCAAAGCATGATTGTCACTATACAAGACAAACTCCTTCGAAATAAGATAATGCCTCCATTTTTTTAGAGCTTGTATTACAACATAAAACTCCTTATCATACGTTGAATACTTCCTCTTAGTGTCATTCAACTTCTCACTAAAATAATAAATAGGCTTATTGTCTTGGCTTAAGACTGCACCAATAGCTACTCCACTTGCATCACATCTCACCTGAAATGCCTTCTTAAAATCTGGCAGACCTAGAATCAGTTGTTTTATGATCTTCTCCTTTAATAGTGTGAAGCTTTTTTCAACTTCTGTTGTCCAATTAAAGGATCTGTGCTTTTTCTTTATGGTCTCCAGTATGGGTGCACAAACATTACTGAAATTCTTGATGAATTTTCTATAAAAAATTTCTAATCCTTTAAATCTTCTTACCTCAAATATGCTTCTCGGAGAAGATCATTCTTTGATTACTCTCACCTTCTCTGGATCCATCTTCAATTCATTTGAAGAGATAAAAAAACCCAATTATACGAGTTCTGTCTTCATGAAAGAGCATTTCTTTAGATTTATAAGCAGCTTCTCCTACTACAACCTCCTCAACACCAACTTTAAATGTCTCAAATGTTCTCCTTTAGTCTTGCTGAAAAATAAAATATCATCCAAATACACAATCAAAAACTTACCAATGAAATCTTTAAGTACCTCATTGATCAGTCTCATGAATTTTCTTGGGGCATTCGTCAAACAAAATGGCATGACAAGCCACTCATACAATCCTTCATTCGTTTTGAATGTTTTCTTCCATTCATCTCCCTCTCTCATTCTTATCTGATGGTATCCACTCTTCAAGTCTATCTTGGAAAAACAATTTTCTCCACTCAAGAAATCCATCAAATCATCCATTTTGGGTAAAGTGAATCTATACTTGATGGTGATATTGTTGATGGCTCTAGAATCTATGCACATTCTCCAACCTCCATATTTCTCTGGACTCAACATAGTTGGTACTGCGCATGGAATCGAACTTTCTCTAACCAAACCTTTATCCAACAGCTCTTGGAATTGCTTCTTGACCTCTTCATTTTCTTGAGGTTTCAACCTATATTCTTCTTTGTTTGGAAAAATAGCCCCTAGAATAAGGTAAATGTGGTGACTGATACTCCTAATGGGTGGTAAATAATGAGGTAACTAATCCATCGTGATATCAACAAAATTATCCAACAATTCTTGAATCTCCACAGGTAGATCATCCACAGAAGTGCTGGTAAGTATGACTCTGGGTTTTCTCACCACAACAAATTGCATCTCCTGTTCCTTCTTAAATTCATTTAAGGGTTCCTTCCCACTCATGAGAAGTATTCTATAACTAGCTTCATCCTTCACTTTCTTATCCTCCATTGGAAGAAACACATGTGTACAATCATTCTTCTCAAGTGTGTAAGTATTTTTTCTCCCATCATGTATGACATTTGTGTGATATTTCCATCTTCTTCCCAACAAAAAATGAGAAACTTCCATGGGTATAACATCACACAAAATATCATCTTTATTACCTCCTATCTTAAATTCAACATTACATTGTCGACTTACCATGACTTGGTGTCCCTTCTGCAACCACTATGCCTTGTATGGGTTCATGTGTAGTTTTCTACAACTCCATATTTTCCATGATTTTCGTGGATACCAAATTATTAGTGCTCGCACTATCTATAATCACTTTTCATGCCCCATTCTTGGTCTTGCAAGTAGTTCTGAATAGTTTGTTTCTCTAAACTGGCTCTTTTGCTTCTTTCTCTGGTTTTAAGAGGGCTTTCCTCATCATGAGGGACTTCCCATATTATACTTCTTCTACCTCCACATTCCTCCTTTGAGATTCGGAAATGTGAGCTTCTCCACCTCCTTCTTTCTTCCTCTCAGGGAATTCCCTAGACATATGCCCTATCTTTCCACAGGCATAACATTTCACTTCTCCTCCTCTACCTCTTCCTCTTCCTTGAGAATTTTTTTTTCTGCCACCATATTGTCTCCCTCGGGAACTTCCTCCTCTTTCATTATGACCATGATACTTTCCAACTTTAGTTATGGGTTTTTGGAATTTCTCTTGGATGATTCCTCTACCTATGTTTCATTGGCTTTGTTTTCTAGCCGAACTCTCCTTTGCTTTCATTGCTTCCTGATAAGCGTCTTCCACCGTTCTCATTGTCATCATACTGATTTCATTCTAGATTTCATATCTCAGGCCATTAATATACTTGACAACTTATTCTTCGTCACTCTCCCTATGTCCCTTTCTGATGTTCAGTCTATAAAATTATTCATTGTACACTTCACTATCAAGCATTTCTGTCTCAAATTTTTCAATCTGTTGAACATATTTATCTGGTAATCCTTGGGTATGAATTTATATTTTAACTTAGCTACCATCCTATCCCAAATTTTGATTTTTTTTCTTACCTTTGTATCTTTTGTCAGCTTGCATTTCATCCCACCATAACGTTGCATGACCCTTCAGTTTGGTAACAACATGATTCACTTTCTTTTCATCACCGATATCCTCATAATCGAAGTACTTTTCCAAAGAACTTACCCAATCCAACAACTCCTAAACATCTAGGTTTCCTTCATACATTGGGACTTCCATTTTTTCTCTGGCCCCCATTTTTACAACAACTCTCAACAAGTGTTCCTCTGCATCTTCTTCTCCTGCAACTCCTTCTACTTCCATTTCTTCACTCTCAGCTTCACTGATGTCACAAGCATCATGTTGTTTCCTCTGTGTTGTCTCCATGGCATCCATTCTCGTATGAAGTTGCCTCATATTCCCTTCCATGGCTAGATTTTCCACTACTCTCTCTCTATACCTCCTTGGTGGCATGGTTTTGAATATTCCTTTTTTGACAGAGTTGAATTTGGGATCTTATACCACTTGATGTAGACCCCATCCCTCTCTTGGAGCCTGCACAACCTCTTGGTATAAGGATTGTTGACTTTGGGAGATGAATTAGCTCATAGGATATTTTTGAGCCCTCAAATTCACTACGCAGGCCTTAAAACCTCTTGTATGAATGCAAAATCCACATTTCAGAGGTCCCCAAAGCACTAGCAAAGCCTTCCCATGAATAGTGGGCCAAAGCCCAAGCCTATGGAGAATTTAGGACTTCATATATATTAAGCTTCGAGAGTCTCAATAGAATAAGACTCCAAACCTTCCGAACATTGAAGTGATAGAGTGTCAAACCACAACATGGATCGAAGACTCACAATCCCTGCTCAAATCTACGATGGGGATCAATTTCAGAATTCCAGGCTTGAGAAATTCTAATCATTTCAACACAGTGCGCTTTGAGAGAGCCAAAATTTGAATTAGATCAGATGGCTCCTATCCTCCGATCATATCGACGACTGGTACCCCACTTCACCTTTTTGAGCTTCAGGGGTTTCTAAAATTCTATTCCACACTTCTGTCAAAGTGCCAGACCGAAGAACACACACAACAAAGGAATCAATGGTCCATGCCCTCCCATTTATCAATGACCACTATTCACTCTGGGATTTCGGGCTTTGGGAGTCCCAATGTCTAACAATTTGAAACCTCCAGAGCATCGGACTTACAAACTCATAGAGGAATTAGATCAACGGTCACCACGCCTTGAAAAATGGATGCCCAAAATCTATTTTATCCTTCGGGGGTCTAGGTGTATGTGGAGTGTGAACTCTTATTCCTCTCGAACAACGAAATTTGTAAGGACTTCTCCTTCCTCCAGGTGTCCCCCTCTTTATTGGTGACTAGGATGAATCCTGGCCTTCGGGACTTCGAAAGGATTTGCTTTCGAGAAATATGTTTGTTCCTTCCCTCTGGAGTATTGGTTCTCCATACCTCTGGATCTATTTCCATGTGTCCTCCTCTGATCAATGGTTCAGATCAACTCCAGACTTTGAGACTCTAGAGAGATGAAAATAGTTTTCCCTCTGTTCTTATGGACTTTTGGTCTTCTAGAATTTATGATCTATTGGCACGTGTACTTGTGAATGGATGACCATGATTTTATCTGACCTTTGGGATTTTGGGGATCCTGATTTCTCAATGCTCCAAATATCCCAAATGCACGAAGTCCGAAGGAATTCAGTAGATAACCCTTTCACAACTCCTCTAGATCTGATGACTGTCAGATCTCCTGCAATTTCCCAAATGGATCTCATCCGTTGGATTTCAATCCCTGATAACTCCTCCTTTTAGCTCGACACACAATTTATCCTGAACATGAATTCTTGATGACTTACAGGGTTAAACCCCGTGCTACTTCTCTCGATCGGATGGAGATGAGAGATCCTAGATCCTCTCGAAATGAATCTTGTCCATTCGATACTAAAATAAAATAAACTTCTTCCCCTTAAGGATTTCGACCTCTATCCTTTTTGAATTTTGATCTTTGAGGTATTTTAGACCTCTGGAGCACTCCTTGCATCCTTTGAACTTCTGAAAAGTTTTGGACTTAGATATTTTTTGTGAAAATCTCTCCACACACTCCTTGTGCTCATCTTCTCTTTGATTTATTCAACACTTCAACTAAGTGTTGGCATGACCCACTACTTGCATGGTTCTTCTCTTGACTTATCTCTCCTCTAAGTGATTGTGCACTCCTTTCACTTCGACTGTAAAGTTTCACACTACCTCTTCTGATCTTCTGAGTCAATCTTGAATTGACCTTCACACTCCTTCCAGGCACTATGTACTCCTTTCACCAGAACTCTCAAAAGAGAAACAATTGAAACTTATGGAACATTACAAGTTCCCACACTTAACCATGAAAATCATACTCATGCATATAATAAGAATAAAATAGATAAAACAGATAGAAATATCACATGTACTCAATGGACTTAGATGAATACAACAACACACATATGGAATCAAACCTCTCTGCTATTATTCCTTCAACAAATTATGTACACAGACTCTTACAACTTTATGGAACTCTCTACAACAACTAACAACAAAAACAATAGCATACAATAGATCTATTAGATAATGATCAACAACCTCATTTTGGCATCAATTACATATATTTATACATGGAGGGGATTCCCGAGCCTTCCTACCGACTACATTAGTGCTATCCTATCACAATTAATACCTTCATATACTAAGGACTTATTACAATAAATGGCCATTACATTCAGATACGAGTTGATGCACAATATCTGTACAATCCTACATATAATTAAGATGATTACAATCTTTGGTGGCCTTATGTGATGGCTCTTGCCTCAAAACATTTAAAGGTTTTAAATTTCAAATCTTTCAAAATATCAAAACAACACGCTCTCCTTGGGATCAAGACTGATTTGAAATGCACACGCTGGGTGCTGAGTTGTCCTCCACTCGACCTCTTTAATTGATAATGGCATCCCATCATGAGTAGTACTCCCCATGCCTTGCATATCTGATAAGTCATCCCATACATTCCTACATTTTTACCATTTTTCACAGAAGATAATGAAACAAAGAGTTTTTCCTTGCAAAAATATCTATCTAACTTATCCCTAATATGACAACAAACCTTGCAAGGGACCACATAAAAACAAGCCTATCTATTTTCCACCACCCCATTTTTTGAAGTATAAGAAGAAAAAGTGTTTTGAAAATAGGAATTAAATATGCATGTTACCTTATTATGATCCTCAACAAGAGAGACATTAGTGAAATACAACCCAAAATCCCTTTCCACCATGACCTTTTACTAGAGAAAGTCAAAATAAAACTTGGAACTCTTGTCCACTTCCTGTATCAATTAAAGATGGGAGTGGGTCCAAGAATATATACCTAAATAATCATTATCCCATTGAACTGTCATCTCCAATTGCATAGCCTCCTCTTGAAGAGTCACATTATGGGTATCCTCCTTAATAATTGTGTGAACCTCCTTGTTTTCCTTCCTATCTAGCATTTCCCCCCATTGTATGATGAACTTAGCAGCACGACACACTATAGAAACCCACCAAATAATCCATGCTCATCCCCCAATCGGTAAGAGGGAAAGTTCAATACTCTCTAAACAAGGTCTTGAAAGTCCTTCTGCTCTAAATGAGTGACATTCAACTTGAATAGTGAAGAAGGAGATGAATCAAAAGATTGCCCCTAATAAATCAAAATATAAATCAGACACATCTAAAAGAACATAAAAAAGATGAGAATATTATATTGAAAGAAGTCATCAACCAAGAAGGGCAGGAGAAAAAGATGGCGCAACAAAAACTGGAGGAGATAGAGAAACAAATAAGTGCAGTATTTCAAGCCATCCCCGACAATGCAGAATCAGAGGGAGCATATTATGAAGAGAAGATGAAAAAAATAACATAGGATTTGGTGAAATATAAAGAGTAT
The DNA here is from genome assembly GCA_009831015.1 of Picea engelmannii. Lineage (NCBI taxonomy): Eukaryota > Viridiplantae > Streptophyta > Pinopsida > Pinales > Pinaceae > Picea > Picea engelmannii. Next base: position 268,400 of record ML785147.1, read on the forward strand.
ATCAAGGAACTGGAGGAGTGTGCAGTACCTACTAATTCTCCAAAATTCAGAGCGCAAAGAGAGCAAGACGCGAAAACATATGTAGAGAACATCACGCAGAGCATACATAGAATGAAAAAACTACTGGAGAAGAGTTCCCAACTATGGACACAAATATTAGAGGATGGGAGCATACAAGATATGCAAGGGAAGGAAGATAAATTTCGTGCAATAATGTCAGATGTCAAGTAGTGAGAAAGGACAATGTCACTGTCGGAGAAAATCAAGACTGCCAAAGAAATGAAGAACCTACAGGCTGAAGAGAAAGCGGTATAGGCAAAAAATATCACATGATAGACTTAGTTGGATCCCCTACAATAAAAGGAAGAGAATTGGTTGTGGACATAGATGCATAAAAAGTGTGCATCGAATAGATATGATTGGAGGGGGGAGAAATTTTAAGACCTCCAATCACTATGCAAGTGGTAGAAGCCATGACAGAGAAGAGCAACTAGGCGCAGGAGTAATTCTAGTGGATAGTAGAGATGTACGCAGCACTAGCACATGCAATAAAATATGCATGAGTTCGTGCGTGACTCGAGACAAGTCACGATGTTATTTTTGGGGGCCAATTGGTGCAGACCAATTTTTGGTAAAAGTGAAGAATCTTTGAAGAGATTAGAGCAACGACGAAAAATAGGGGAGTGTGTCTAAAAAAAGAGGAAAAGTAGCATCGAAAATAAGGGAAAACCCACACTGAGAAAAGAAGATAGAAAGTGGAAAAACTATTGCAGATCAGTTGGAAACTGGACAGGTGCTGACTTGGAGCAATGGTTGGATTGAGGACTAGCTGAGATGAAGTCAAGGAGAAAGTGGACACACCTAATCCTTTCAGGGTTAGGGTTTTTGTAAGGGCTTTGTCCCAGTTTTGTATAAGTAGAATGTATTAACACTATAGAAATTTGATCAATTGATAAGGGGATTATTCAATCGTTGACACTCTATAGTTGGTTCAAATATTATTTGTTAGGGATTTCATGAGGGTTCTCAGGGTAAGTGAGAACTATTGTGTCTGTGGAGATCATATGTAATGAAGGAATGATTGTACAACACACAACACTACATTTTGCATGAAACATGAATACAGAGCCAAAGTGACAAATATTTGTGGACGTAGCCCCAGGGGGGGTGAACCACGTTATATCTATGTTTTATGTGACTGTGTGTAGAGTTTATGGTTACACTTACTTTGATAAGATTTTATGATGAATATGTTGCTTGTTAAAGGAATGAATATTGTGCAATAAGGTTAAGGTAATGGAATCTGTAGAATGACATGGAATGAATAAATATTATAGCTAATAATTAGATCAAATATTGTGTTATAGTAGGTTAATTTTTGTCTTTGATCAAATGCGGTTGTAATGGTTAATAACGTCCTGTTAGAATAGTAGTGATAGTGGTTTGGAGTAAACTCTAATGATGTTTTGAGGGTTAACAGTAAGTAGGTTGAATGCCTCAAATAGAGAAACACATCCCATCCTAGGGTTGCAGACATCTAATTCCTATGGCCCCCCATAGAAGCCATATTGGGTGAGACTACGTAGTGCACTTTGTGTGCTGTGTTTTTAACGACCCTGTCGTTACGATAATAAATGAAGTATGCCAGGTAATTTTTTTTTTTCATTAGGATAAAAGAATCATCACTCATAAATCATAGCATCGCATAATCAACATGACATCATAATTAAAAGCATTACAATAGAACCTCAATGTAACCAATAAAGACACAATACAATGCATTAACATAAATGATAATGACACATGATCAACACATAAACATAACTAGCAACATAGTTCAACATATCACAATCAATCGAAGCAATAAAATAATGATCACCCATATCGATAAATATTAAAATAACTAACCTCCCACCCTATCCTGCATGGTTAGGACCTCCAAAAAACATAAGCAACGCTCAAGCCCAAGATTCATCCAAATGATTTTGACCACTTAAGGTCTCAAGGCTAGAGATTATTTTCAGGAACAAGGAGGTATCTAAATTCCCTTAATCAATCACCACTCATAACTCCAGACTAGATTATTAGTCATATATCAACATTATTTTCATGGCGCCTGAAAAATCTAAATACCTAATCATTCATACATCATATTATTCCATAGCGCAAGAAATCTAATTACTTAATCATCTATACATCAACATTTATTCCATAATGTAACTAAATCTAATTACTTAATCATTTATACATCATCATTATTCCATAGTGCAAGAAATCTAATTACTTAATCATCAACATATTCCATGACACAAAAGTAATCATCAATTTTATTTTCATGGCACAAAGGTAAGCAAATAACATAACCAATCATACGTCCTGTTAATTTCATGGCGCAAAGAAATACCTTCTTTTAACCCTCATACATCACATCAAATTCATTGTGCAACAATTCTATTACAAACATACATCAATCAAAGAATGTGATTAGCCATCTATCAAACATTCCATCAAGATTCCATTCTAAACTAACATGTATAAATTTAGTTGACGCAATTAGCCATCATCAAGAGTCCATCTATAATAACATATATCAAATAATCGACACAATTACCATCTATTGTTAACAATCAAGGAATGACCTATGGATAAATTTTATCAGCAAGAGAAGGTTTACCATGTACACAAAACAAGTTCTACCCCACACCTCTTGATGGTTTCTTTATTAATTTAATTCTTTTATCCTTATAAAAGGGTTGACAATTAGGATCTAACCACTGAATAAATATAACATAAATATAACATGGAGAACTCATGGGTAAGATCACAAGGCGATTTCACAAAATGCATGGATTTTTTTTTTAATTAAAAATGCAGATAACTCATGGGTAAGATCACATGGAAATTTCACAAATGCATGGATTTTTTTTTATTATAAAAACACAGATAATTCATGGGTAAGATCACAAGGCGATTTCACAAAACACATGGATTTTTTTTTTTTATAATAGCACACAGAACTCATGGGTAATATCACAAGGCGATTTCACAAAACACATGGAACTTTTGTTTTATAACTAGGTAATCATTAACCTACAATTCGAGCCACGACGAGAGTGCTAGTAGGCTGTGACAGGGACGCTGTCACACCTCTCCCTCAATATCTAGTCTATGGGCATGGCCCTTTAACTCCTTATGTGAGTCATATTAGAAATAAATCGTCAGCCTGCATCCATCAACAAAACACTATCAACGATCCATACCAAAATCATACTATAATTGATCATATGTCACATATTCATAAATCAAATACTTAAACCAACAAAATCCACTCCATGGCTGAATTCGGAGTCCAAGGAGGTCCATTGATGCGCTCGACATCCACAATCCGTCAAGTGTCATGCACACTTAGAGAAACTTGTGAATAACATATGTCAATACGCATATAACAATTAACATAAAATCATAATCCATTAACATCATCATAAAAATCCATAAACGAAACAATAACCATGTACTATAATCGGATCACTTGCACGCAAGTTTCCTCAAAGAATAAATTGATAAAACATGCTCACAATAGAGGGACATTACACACACCCCCTCTTATTTTAAACTTCATCTTGAAGTTGTACAATATACAAAATGCAGTAAATAAAGTATCTGACAATATCTATATGTGTAAACTATCAAATAAGTAAGGAAACTGCTGACGCCTATCATATGCGTCCTCCCAAGTAGTCGAGTGTGGACTATAATTGTCCCACTAGATTTTGACCTGATCGACTGTTTGACATCGTAGTTGTTGAATGTGATAGTCAAAAATTTGGATTGGCTCTGTCGTGAGTGCACCCTTATCTGACACCTGCAAATAACTCATGTCAATCACATGTGTAGGATCACTAACATAATGTCTCAAACTAGATACATGAAAAACATCATGCATATGCCTCAAAGAATCAAGAAAGGCTAGTCGATAGGCCATGAGTCCCTTCCTTTCCACAACATAGAAAGGTCCCACAAACCTAGGAGAGAGTTTATCACCCTTTCCAAACTTGATCGAGCTCTTGTGCGATTTCAGCCACAGGAAAACTCGGTTGCCAACTTCATAATTACAGTCCACACGATGCGCATAAACATAACTCTTTTGTCGATATTTCTCTTCTTTAATCCTTTGTCTTATCATTTTCATTTGTTCTTCCATTTCTTGGATCACTTCTGGTCCTACTAGGACCCCATCTTTAAGTCAACCCCATCTCAATGCCATCCGACATGGTCACCCATAAAGAAACTCAAATGGTGCCATCTTAATGGTACTCTGAAATATTTTTTTGTACACAAACTATACCAGTGGAAATAACTCTTCGCAACTCTTCTATTGGTCCATCACATACATACGCAACATATCTTCCAAATTTTGGTTCGTTCGTTCTGTCTGCCCGTTTGTGTTAGGGTGATATGTTTTACTAAAGTTTAGTTGTGTCCCCAAGGCCTCTTGGAAACTTGTCCAAAAATGTCATGTAAACATCGATCCTCTCTCAGATATGATCCTTTTAGGAATGCCATGTAATCTCACAATATATCTAACAAAACATCTAGCTATTTATGACACATGATATGTCGTATGCACAAGAATAAAATGTGCACTCTTCGTCAAAGTGTCAACTACCATGAAAATCAAGTTGTGCCTCCTTGTCATTAGCGACAACCCAACAATAAATTCCATCAAAATGACCTCCCATTTTGATTCCCGAATAGCCTTTGGTTGTAGTAATCCTAACAAATGTCTATGTTCAACCTTCACTTGCTGACATTCTAGACATCACGCCACATAACTAACTATGTATTCCTTCATTCCTCTCTAGAAGAATAAATGATTAAGGTTTTCCCTCATCTTCGTGACTCCTAGATGAGCCATATATACTACTCTATGATCTTCTCTTAAGATCAGGATTCTCAATTCATCGTTAGGTGATACAGAAATCCGTGTATTATACCTCAAAAATCCATCCTTGTCCAATGTATAACCTTCAAACTTTGGCACCATCATGGTGTCTTGTCTAATATTTACCTTAACCTCCTTATATGAGTCATCGTCGAACTATATAGTTAAAATATTTTCTCGAAGATTCGTCTGAAGAGGTATCATCGAGAATATGCGTGGTATTCGACTCAATGCATCTAACACTCTGTTCACTATTCCTTTTATGTAAGTAATCTCAAAATCATATTCGCTAAGAAATTCTAACCAACACCTTTGTCGCACGTTCAAGTCACTTTGCGTAAAAATGTGTTGCAATCCACAATGGTCTATTTTTTGTTCAAATTTTCGTCTAATTAGATAGATCCTCCACATTCTCAAGGCACACACAATGGTCAATAGCTCCAAATCATGTGTCACATATTTCTCCTCATGCCTTATTAATTTCCTTGACATGTAAGCGATCGCTCGACCATCTTGCATCAAGACTCTACCCAAGCCTTCCTGGGATGCGTCCGTGCATACCAAGATTTCCTTGTCCATGTTAGGGAATTTTAGTATTGACGTTGTCGTCAACAATTCCTTGAGCCTTTCAAATTCTTCCGCGCATTTCTCATTCCATAAAAACTTTTTTTTTTCTTCTACAATTCCGTGATTGGATTTACTATGTTCGAAAAACCTTTGATGAACCATCGATAATATCCTACTAAACCCATAAAGATGCGTAATTACATTTGTTGATACAGGCCATTCCATAATAGCCTCTACCTTCATTAGATCCACAATGATTCCTTCTCTAGAGATAACATGCCCTAAGTAATGAATCCTCAATTGGTAAAAAGAGCATTTTGACAGTTTCCCGTATAATTTGTTTTCTCGTAAACACTGTAGCACCAAGTGAAAATGTTCTTCACATTATTCCGTCATCTGAGAATATATCATTATATCATCCATGAATACTTGAACAAACTTTTCAAATTATTTGTGGAACACCCCATTCATCAAGCTCCTGAATACCCAGGGGGATTTTGTCAGTCCAAAAGGTAAAATGGTAAAATCGTAATGTCGGAACCTTGTATTGAATTTGGTATTAGGAATATCTTCCTCTTTAATTCATAACTAGTGATAACCTGATCTCAATTCAATCTTTGAAAACACTATTGCACCTTTTATTTGGTCAAAAAAATAGTCTATTATTCGCAACAGATACTGGTTCTTGATCGTTGTCTTGTTCAATTGACAGTAGTCAATACAGAGTCTCCATGACCCATCCTTCTTTCTTATGAAAATAACAGGCACACCCAAAGGTGATACACTTGGACATATAAGTCCTAGGTCCAACAACTCCTTCAGTTGAAATTTCAACTCTTGTAACTCAGGCGTTGACATTCGATAAGGCGTTCTTACTATTGGTTCATTTCTAAGTTTCAGTTTGATGGTAAACTCCAACTCTCTTTCAGGAGACAAACCTAGTAACTCTTCTAGAAACATGTCTGCAAAATCTCATAATACCGGAAGGTTTTCTAACCCTTCTGCCTTTCCCTTATCATTTAGTGCTAAGATTGCATATATTTTGCATCCTTTGCACATTCTCTTCTGTAGATGTAGGGAAGAAATGAACATCAAGGACACTCCTTGGTTTCTTCCTACAATATATCTTCTCCATCCCTCCTCATCGGTCAAGCTCAACTATTTCTTATTACAGTTGAGTGTCGCATCATGCGATTCCAACCATTCCATACCGATCAGTATGTCATAAGATTCTAAGGTTGTGTAATATAGATTGGACTTTGTTACAAAATCTCCCAATTCAATTTTAAAGTCCATAAACTTTCCTCCAACCTTCTATTTGGCACCCAAATCCATTTCCACGTACCTAAACTCATCCTAATCGATTGCCTTTACCTTAATTCTTTTCAGCGCTGCACCAAAAATAAATATCTCTGTAGCACCAAGATCTATCAAAATACTAAAATTTTGGTCGGCGATTGTACCTGACATCTTAAGAATAATGGATGGGTGCTCGGTCTAGCAGTTATTCACCACTGCATGAATCCTGTGGGCCATTCCCAAATATCCAACCGTAGTGTGTCCGACTGACTAGGCTGCTCTGGCTCTCTCCACTGGATAGTCTCACTAGAAATGTGGCTATCCATATGTCCAACATCTGGTCATCGGTCTAGTACTCTTGGTCCCCAAGGTAGAAGCGACTGGCCTACCAGCCTAAGCTCCTAGTTTGTTATGTTGAACATGCCTAAACTGCTGCTGGTGTAGGTGACACTGCTGCTGATGTGATGCTCCTCTGTAGGGAGTCCTCTGCTGAGGATCTAGTCATGGTGGTGTCATGAATGTGGATCCTCTCGACATATCTCAATACCCTGATGTATGTCTGGCTAGTGTCTAATGAAGTTTGTTATCCACATTTTTGGTTATCGGGATGATAACATGATCATGTCATGGTGATAGAAGATCAAACTCTTCATTAAGAACATTTTCCAGAAGAAGGTTACATTTATCATTTTCTCAAAATCATATTTTAAGAAAGGTACGTAGGCTGCTTATATACTCTCCTGCGGAAATCCTTAATTTCCGCATGCTGCATTCAGCTGGACTGCGGACTTTCCACACTGTGTTAATGATTAGTGTGCGGACATGTTTCTAAAGGAGAAAATGAATAAATTCTCGATTCTTCTAGAAGGAATCTTCTAGAAGGATGAGTTGGAGTTCGAATGGTTGGCAAAGTACTGACTTTCCAGATATCTTGGGATTATACCCTATCCAAGTAACTAATCAATCTTCTACTATATAATGAGGAGATTGCTTATGGAAAAGGTTAACAAGTTAATAAGCAAACAAGGCAAGCAAGCTAGCTAGAGTTTGATAGGAGAACTGGTACAAGATTGTATGAAGGATTGAAGCTACAACAGCAAGACATTACAATTGATCATTTGCGGTTGAACTTCTTCATGCATGAGCAAGTGTGTGTGTCAGAGCTAGAAGCCATCGAAAGGAGATCTACGACATCAAGGCTCAGGTTGTATATTTCTCTTTCATTTAATGCAATATATGAATATGTCCCTTTCCCATAATGATGA
>ML785147.1:276522-312124 GCA_009831015.1 Picea engelmannii
GATGATGTCATCTTATTACATGATTCCTTGATCACATGTATAGACTAGGTATTGAATATATTAATGCCTTTGCTATGATTGGTTTGTGTTGTTGTGATTGGACGACATAAGAGCATCGGAGCAGAGCGAGGAACAACAGAGATTAAAGGAGAGCGTTTACAAGGTATGAACACTATCCATTTCTCTTAGTTCATTCAATAGTTAGATCTAGGGAAAGAGTAGTATTCTGTTACTGTTTGTTCCAGATCCAGGTGGATCTTGGGGAGATTGGTCTGTGTCCGCACTCACGAATTTATCCATAAACAAATTTGCGCACCTGTCGTCGTCTATCCAGTCGGTCTTGTAGGAGTCCTGCTTTGACTCCCGCTGGTCAACTCTTCCTCTGCTATGAGGGCCTTCTAGACCACATCATGCAATGTATGTGGAATTATTATCCTCACCTTCGCACAGATGTTGAAGTTAAGGCCAAACAATTTTTTTTTTACCTTCAACTTCTCCATTTTTAGATTGTTGATTAAGGTTCGTTGTCATTGATGTCAACCCTTGAAGGAAGTTGGAGAACACAGGTTTTGGTAATGGACACAAGTTTGTTTCATGGATATTGGTATGAGTTTTGATATATTTTCAAGTAATACTATTCTATATGGATATTACATGTCATGCCATTTCCATTGGTATGTGGAATGCCACATAAATCCTCACGGTTAGAGAGTTATGGCCATGTGAAGTTGGAGAACCCTCATGAGTCATCTAGAAGCCCCCAAAGGTCAAAGTAGTAAAAGTGGTTTAAGATATTTTTAGAAGGTAAATAATAAAGTGAAGTGATGAGTGTACTATAATTCAAAGAGAATACAAAATAAATTATTTAAATAATAAAGTTAATGGAGAAATTACTAAGTTGACAAGTGGTTAGAAGTGGGTTAGCCCTAAAATAAGGAAAGTGGTTTAAGATGGTTAGAAGGTAACCCCTTGAGGTAAAGTGAAGTGATGAGTGAACTATAAGTCAAAGTGGATACAAAATACATTATTTAAATAATAAAATTAATGGATAAATTACTAATTGGACAAGTGGTTAGAAGTTGGTTAACCCTAAAATAAGGAAAGTGGGTTAAGATGGTTAAAAGGTAACCCCTTGAGGAAGCTACATGAAAGTATAAATAAAAGGAAAGGATCTCTCATTTTATATCACACTTGAGCATATTGAATATCTACAGGTGACTGAGGTAACAAAAGGATATCTAAGCCAAATTTCAGAGAGAAGGTGAAGTAAAGAAGGTCGAAATTCAAGGGAGGATAAATTCTTTTGATGATGCTTTCTAAGGTATCTTATTTGCAGGTCATATCACCATTTTCAAAATAAATTGTTTTCTAGAATTATTCAGACCGTGAAATTGATAGGCCATTGAGAAAAAATATCTAAGTATATGTGGTATGAATTTCATCTTGTGGGTCGTTGCATTTTTGGAGTTACACTCAGTGGAAAATAGGGTTTTTGACTAGTCCTGAAACTAGCCTAAAAAAAGTGTTTTGGGTAAAAACGTCATAACTTATTCATAAAAGATCCAAATTAAGTAAGACAATTTTTTTTGGTTAGATTACACTATATAGTATTCTATGTAAATTTTTGAGATCCATACAACAAATATTCCATGCGGGGCATGCTCTACAATGTCGCTCTCTAGAATAAGTCAGAATTCAACAAGGTATGCCATTTTTTCTATAACTCCTTTTCTGAGAGGTTCCAAGTAGTGAAACCTGGAGGAATTGAATAAAACACATTGAATAACATTGTGTACTATTTTTATATCTTTATTCATTATAGGTACATAGTTATGATTATTTAAAGTTAGGGTTGTTGACTAATCCAAAACTAGTCATGTGAGACTAAAGAAAAGTTTGATGAAAATGCTAGTCTATTATTGTTAAATTTAAGGAAGGTTTGCAGGTATGTGATCATATACACCAAGTCTATTACAGAGTTACAAATCATATTTAGATGATGAAATTGATGAGGGCTTTTGGTTGAGGTACATGCTGGGTACATGGTTGAGACAAGTAGTTGATGAGTTGGCACACACATGAGGTGTATAGTTGATGATGTTGGTACATATTGATGAGTCATAGTTGATGGGTAGTTGATACATGATTGGTACATACTTGGTAAATGGTTGGATGCACTTATTTATGGTACAGGTTGATTACAGGTTGTTTGGTACAGGTTGGTGCATGGTTGATGCACTTGTTTATGGTACATGTTGATTACAGGTTGAGGTATAGGTTGATGCATGGTTGATTCATGGTTCAGGTTTATTGGTATAGGTTGTTTGGTGTAGGTTTATTGGTACAAGTTTATAACAGTATATCTCAAAGTGATAGTGTGACAGTGGTTCCATCATTCTACTTATACATCAAGGTAGTTGGATGGGGCAAGGAAAAGTGGTTGTAGCCACCTTTTGGTTGTAGCTAGAGAACATAGGGGGTTGTAGCCTCCTTCTGGTTGTAGCTAGAGAATAGGGAATTAGAGCTTCCCTTAGGTTGTATCCTAAGAAACTAGGGGGTTGGAGCCTCCTTCCAGTTGCAGCTGGAAAACAAAGGATGTTGGTGTTTCCAATGAATGTAATTCTTCAAATAAGAAAAAGCATTCAGTGGTTTTCTCCTGCTTTGGGGTTCCACATAAAACATTGGTGTATTGTGTATGTGTATGATTGTTGATTTTTTCATTTCTTATTTACTCTGCAATTATTGAATGATAATGCTACATTGATATAGCACTTGGATTATATGGTTAAAAAGGATATTATTGCTCTATTATTGATTCAACCCCCTCTCAGTAATCCAACATAGATGTGGAGCATACCTAAGAAGCTCCATGAATTGGGCCTCATACTTTGCCACTGTAAGACCAACCTGTTGTAAGGCGTTGAACTCATTGAGCTGGAATTTCTCTAATAAATACCTCTCCTAGAACCTTTCCTCGAACAGTTCCCATGACACGTCTTCGACGGCCATGTTCAGTTGAGGTAGCTGAGTCTTCCACCATAGACGATCTCTTCCCTTTATCTAAAATACCACCATGTGGAGATTCATGTTGGAGGTATAGTCACGAAGTGAAAATAACATCGCCATTTTCTCCAAACAAGCCTCGGTGGTTGAGACATCCATGGCACTCATGAAATTGAGAAACTTCACCTTCTCGAGTTCTCTGTGAATGCTACTAGTTCCAGCTGGAGCACATTGTGAAACCTCATTGGATACAAGTACTCTTGCCTCATCTCTATCTAGCTGGTTAATCAAGGCCTCTGACATCCTCTAAAAGGACCTCATCTAACCAACCACATCCCCCACACCATTCTTCTCCTGTCCAATGACTTGTTCTTCTCCTTGGGGATTAGACCCCTTTGGCGTGGATGCTACTGGAGGCATCAAACCTCCTCCCCTAACACCACATCATCTACCTCCACGACATCCTCTAACCATGATTACCTGCATGGAAAAATTTCAATTTTAGGTATTGATAGGTTATTAATCAAGTGCTTAATACAGTGGAAGGCGTAATGATCCAAGGTTGAACCCACTCCGATACCATATGTAACGACCTCTCCATTATGAAAACAAATGAATTATGATAGGTATTTTATATTATTTTTTTTCATTAGTATAAAAGAATCATCACTCATAAATCATAGCAACGCATAATCAACATGAAATCATAATTAAAATCATTACAAGTGAACCTTAATGTAACCAATAATGACACAAGCCAATGAATTAACATAAGTTATAGTGACACATGAACAACACATAAACATAACTATAAACGTAGTTCAACACATCACAATCAATCGAAGCAATAAAATAATGATCACACATATTGTTGAATATTAAAATAACTAACCACCCACCCTATCCTTCATTTTTAGGACCTCCAGGACACATAAGCAATGCTCAAGCCCAATATTCGTCCGATTGATTTTGACCACTTAAGGTCTCTAGGATGGCAACTTTTCTGAGGAACAAGGAGGCATCTAAATTCCCTTAATCAATTACCACTCATAACTCTAGACTATATTATCAGTCATATATCAACATTATTTTCATGGCGCCTGAAAAATATAAATACTTAATCATTCATACATCATCATTATTCCATAGCACAAGAAATATATTTACTTAATCATTTATACATCAACATTTATTCCATAGAACAACGCAATCTAATTACTTAATCATTTATACAGCATCACTATTCCATAGCATAGAGAAATCTAATTACTTAATCATCAACATATTCCATGGCACAAAAGTAATCATCGATTTTATTTTCATGGTGCAAAGGTAATCAAATCACATAACCAATCATATGTCCTATTAATTTCATGGTGTAAAGAAATACCTTCTTTTAACCCTCATACATCTCATTAAATTCATGGCGCAACAATTCTATTACAAATATACATCAATCAAAGAACGTGATTAGCCATATATGAAACATTCCATCAAGATTCCATTCTACACTAACATGGATCAATTTAGTTGATGCAATTATCCATCATCAAGAGCCCATCTATATAACATATACCAAATAATCATTGCAATTACCATCTATTGTTAACAATCAAGGAATGACCTATGGATAAATTTTATTAGCAAGAGAAGGTTTACCATGTACACAAAACAAGTTCTGCCCCACACCTCTTGATGGTTTCATTATTAATTTAATTATTTTATCCTTTTAAAAGGGTTGACAATTAGGATCTAACCACTGAATAAATATAACCTTTCATAAAGTCATAAAATCCTTAACTAGGCCATAGATATAAGAATTCAGTCCTAACTGTAATTTTAAAAATAATTAAAAGAAGGACCAAAGCCTCTTTACATAAAAAAGAGAACTCAAGGCTTGTTCCTTGCATATCCACATGACAAGGGGTCAACAACCTATTGGACCCAACTATAAGGAAATCTCTATGTCTTCAAACTATATACAAACTACATGAATCTGACTCAATGGATTTAGTAATTTCATTGAGCAAATCGCAAGGTAAGTCCATAATGATGTTGAGTAAAATGCTGAGAAACTCTAGGTAAGATCACAAAGAGATTTCATAATATGCAGAGAATTTTGTTTTTTAATAAAAATGCAGAGGACTCATGGGTAAGATCACAAGGTGATTTCACAAAGCGCAAGGAAATTATTTTTATAAAAATGCAGAGAACTCATGGGTAAGATCACAGGGAAATTTCACAAAATGCATGGAATTTGTTTTTATTAAAAACACAGACAACTCATGGGTAAGATCACAAGGAAATTTCACAAAAGACATGGATTTTTTTTGTTATTAAAAACACAAAGAATTTTGTAGCAAGATTTGTCTTACCTTATGCAATCTTGCACAGAGGGCCTTATTCCATTTCACTATGAAGACTTATCTTCCCTGTTGAAAGAATCCAGAGACAAAAATACAAATTTTTCCACTTGCACACATCTTGCACCCTATACAACAAGTGTATATGTAGGCTACTTCACTATAGCCCGCGTACATCGAGATTTGTGCCAAAAAATGAAATTAGATGTCAAGTTTCCATTTCACGACAGAAGATCTCTGATCCTTGGCATTCCATATACTGGAAACGTTCCAACTTGGCTCTTCAGTTGCATTTTGAAGGATATAAAGAAGCCAATTCCAAGCTATGGAAAATAAGAGAGAATTCAACTTTGAGAGAAAAGTTACTCTGGAGGAATTATTTACTTCACATTGAGTCTGCATCCCTTTGTCCTTTAAGTCTGAAAATAATGTTTAACTCCCAATCTCTTCCCTTATTGTTGGATAAACTCATTGTCTCCCTTATATGAGATTGTCGTTGGTGGAGAATTGAAGTGGTGGAGGCCCAGCTGGAAGGAACTTGGTTTCTCGGTTCTGAACCGTGCTGAGACGGAAGTCTGTAATATTATCATTTCTACTGATCATTTATAAATATAAATACTCTTTTCTCGTCCAATTAATATCTTGCAAATATATGAATTATTATCCATGTGCATATTTGTTATGTATATTGATGGACTATGCTATCTAATGTTCTAACCTTTTATATTGCTACCATATGCTTGTTTTTCTTGTTTGTTTAGAACTTGTTACATGTATATAGATTTGGGTCAAAGTGCTCAACAGTGGACATCATCAAACATCTGGACGAGGTAGGCCTCTTTCTTATCTCGCTTGCACATTGGTTTATATAACATGTTTCTGGGATAAAGTTGCTTTCTATAGTCATTTCCATCTATTGTGGTTCACCCTAGCCATAGAGAGATTTTCCTCGTAATAGAATTGGCGACCATACTAGGGATTGAATCTTCTTTCTTAGGGTCTGAAGTACTTTTCTCCTTATATTTCTCTCGTTTATTTTGTGGTTCTTGTCGTATCATTGCTTGAAAACTCCTATTCACTCCGGGTCTGAGTTTTTAGACTTTTTCCCTTGCCTGACCTTGTTTTAAAGCATATACGTGCCTTTTCCCTTGACAATCATGTACATACATAGGTTATCTCACTACAAGCTACATATATAGGCTCTATTTTCCCAAACAATCGCCTACATTAGTTTGCCTTGCCTTTTTTCCTGATTTGGTGTTTGTTGGGTGGGATTTGATGCTTGCTGAGCTTTCTTGGGTCTCTGTAGTGCATGTTAAGTGCTAGTGGGATGACATGAAACCTTATTTTGGTTGAATTTCTGGGAAAAGTCTTTCTCTTCATCTTTTGATTTTTATCGTCCGTGCACATTGGGCTGGGTGTTTTGTTGCTTGGTATCCTACTTGAGTCATCTCTTTTTTATACACAATAGGGCTATATATCAAGTTACTTTTCAGTCCATGCATTTTCAGTTTTGATATATTGAAAATACAAAAAAAAAAATAGGTATTTTGCATTTCTTGGAATTTTTTTCTTTTGAGTTTTTATCATTAGCTTAGTGCATATGTGAAAGATTGCATTTTTACTTCTGAATTGCAGAGTTGAATTTGAAAATTACATTGTTTTTTAGAAGCATATCATTCATTGAAAGTTAAAGTTAGGACTTTGCATTATTTTCATATTTACTTTTCTTCCAGATTCATAACACCATGAGTTTCACTACCACGCCTTTTTGAGTAATCATGATCATTAAAATCAACACTATAATCTAAAATTAATTAGTCATGATTTTACTTTTTAGGGTGCACAAACTAGCCTAGGATTTAGTGCCTTGGAATAGGATTTTGTGAGTAAACTTCTCCAAGGAATTTGAATCAACATATGTGTCTGACTCAGGGAGTGGAGAAATCCATTGTATAATTGGTAATATCAAGAGGCTTCGCTCACATCGGAGTTAATCACGAGTGTTATCACTGAAATTTTGTCTGCAAATGGTTACAAGAATTCAACATCACCAAATAGTTATGAGGTCGTCACCCATGGACCAAAATTACCACAAAAGAATTTCCAAAGGATCAAAAACTATACAACTAGTGACAAAATTAAAGTGCACTATGACTACATAGGGCGCGCATGCACATGCAAAAAACAAAAACACAGGAATCACGCGCATGTGCTTGATGCGCGACTGTTGTCGCAAAAAGCCATGCACCTAAGAAACGACGCATTTATGAGAGTGGTCGACCTCCCACCCACTTCTGGTTCAACTTTCAAGTTGATTTAACACTCAAATCTGGACTGGATTCGACTGGGTGGCTGGTCAAAGACCTAGAAATTCCCTAATTAGCCTCTTTACACACTACAAACTGGTTGGACAATACCTCAAAGAAATGCTATAAAAAGGCCATGGATACACTTCATTTTTCAAGGAATTCAATAGCAAAGTTACGATGCCACTATTCTCTTGAGGAATATTCTATTCTCATCAAGAGTATAATAGCATCATTGCATTGGGTAATCCATCTCACCCCTTGAGTGGATTAGCAAAGAATTCTTTCACCATTTTCATTTTCAAAGTTGTAAGAAGAGCTTATTTGTGGGGGTCCAAGAGCCCTCCCTTGGAGGAAGAAGGGACTCATAGTCCTTTTTCTTCTTGGTGTTTTCTTTTACTAATATCAACCTTACCATTGGTGACATGGGTCTTATTGTTTCTTTCATCCTTATGTCCCTATGTTCATTAGTTTAGTTGTTTTTTTATTTCTTAGTTTAAATTCTTAGTTGTTCTTTTACATTTCTTTCTCTAACCCTTTCCCTTACAACTGTCCTACTTAGAAAACCCAACTAAGCTTGCAAGCACCTCTATTTTTCTCACTAAGGTGACGAAAGAGGTGTAACAGATTGGCGACTCCACTAGGGAAAGGTATCAATTTCCTACCCGATTTGGGTTTTTCTAGCTCTTCTTTTGGTTTATTTAACTTGCAGGTGCATTAACTGGCCCAAGCCGACCTGCTAAACATCCAATTCCAAGTTGAATTGAGAGAATTCCATCTGGAATTTTCATTCACGACCGTGTATCACTCGTGCACGGGTTTTTTGGCCCACAGACATGCATCGTGCGCACATGCACCTAAGTCACAGTTATGTTCTGTGCACCTGCACCCAAAAGTTTGTTTCAGTCTGCGCACAGGCGCTTAGTGTGCCTTTGTCTCCACTGAGACCCGCACACCTGTGCAAAAAATACACATTGTAAGTTTTTTTGAGATTTGGGGAAAGCCCTTAGCCTTCTTAAATGTGATTTCATGCATGTTTTAAGCTACACCACACTTATTCCCCTCTTCATATAAAGGGATTAGTCAAAACACATAGGCACTTAGGGGGTTTAAAATTATTATTTCCTCTTTTGCTTTCATTTTCGCCACATGGATGGCTTTCTTTGACTAAAAATATAAGTTGGAAATCATTTTACAAACACATCAAACTTGCATTGGGAGTAGAAGTTGGATAACAAATTGCTTAGTATGTTCTTCTCTCGCGCCTCCAAGCGACCTTGAGAATCAAAAAATGATTGTGGGACAATTTCATCTCCCTTAAAAAGATTAAAACCTTTAGGAGAGGAAAACAACCCTTCTTGGGACTCCTCTTAGTTTATTTTTCAAACACATCTTAATATTGTAACGAGCCCATACATGCCCACATGCCACAAAGATAAGATAGTGTTGAAATTTACTTTCTTAGATTAAATCACTAGGGAAGTCTAAAGGTTTTGTAACGGGCCCATACATATCCACATGCCACAAAGATAGGATAGTTTCAAAGATTTTATTAGATTACATCACAATAGGGAGTTAAAGGAATAGTAACGGACCCACATGTCCACATGCTAGCTTCTTAGGGACTTTTGAATTACGCAAGGTTGTACCAAAGACATTTAGTTAATTAGGTAATCAACACTTGTAAGGACCAAGCGAAGTCCACATGCAACAAGGTGACACCTAATTCATTAAAACATTGGCACACTTTCACTCATTCACACACAAAATTCACTTATCACTCACATAGTTTCTTCTTGAAACGTGGAGGTCAAAGTAAGTTTCCTCCAAAGGGATTTCGAAACACCCCACCCTTTTCTTGACAAAACTATCCACTCCCATTTAATTTCAATGAGGTTGGTTCACACCCCCAACCTCTCAAACAACTACATCTAAATTTTTTCTAAAAAATCACTAAGTTTTCCTCCACAAGAGGTGCCAAAAATTTTTTTTTAGTCTAGGTAGGATTTCGGGGATAGGCATCCAAATAACTCCCCGTTATCTAGTTCTCACATTGTCAAAACCATAGAAGTTGTCAAATAGGGAACTGAAAATCCTCCAAGTCAAGTGTTCCTAACACCATAAGGCAGGGAGATACTCGTGAAGGGTTGAAGGTCGAGTTCCAGTTGTTATGTGCATCCCCCTTTGAGGCACCCACCTCTTGGGCATGATCTAGCCCATGACCCATTTCTTAGGTCGAAAATCTAAATGCCGCACTTTGACCGAGGTACCTAGTGACCAAATTTTAGGACATCTACCCAGGTGGCAATTGTGGGCTGCAATTGCACCTTGATCGAATTTTGTGTGGCTATTGGGAAATATCGCCAACTTTTTCAGGATATGCCCCCTTTACCCCTCATTATAACTGATTATTTCATCCTTCACTAGTTTCTCTTCTAGTGACTTCAGACCCCACTGTTGAGTACTATTGGAAGGTCCAGTGCTATTTGAGCGGAAGGACATTACGTCTTTTAGGACATGAGCATTTTTTTCTTTGATTCCCCACGCGAAAAAAACCCACTTATCCACATATATGCTTCTTTTTCAAAACACTTTATGTATGATGCAATTCTGATTACATTTTGATTTATATATATATATTGTGTAAAGATTTGCAAAAAAGGCTCTTGTTAATTTTCTCTCATCATATTTCACACACATCCACTCAGCTAGTTGAACATCATAGGGGACCCACAGAACCCCCATCATTCCAGATGCTTACTAAACCTCCCTCCTATTTTAGGGGGAGTTCCTAGTCTTGCCAACTCATCGACACCACCTTCACACACTCCTGTGAGTGCCACTGTCTTAGGATCGACTTTGCTTGGTTCCACTTCCCAAGGTCCTTCGTCCACTCGCTCTCCTTTACATCGAAGCAGGGGGCCAACTTCCTCTCAAGGGGGATGTACCAACCCATCTAGTACCCCTCAAGGGTCAGGTTCACAACACACTCACACCATGGCTGGAGCTAACCCTCCCCCCCACTGCAGATGCCATATTTGGCCTCTCTTAACATACCATATCTAAGCAAACTCACAAATGATCCTATATTGCATGACCCCACATAGCCTGCAATGCCTACCAAATTACCTTTAGACATCCGGAAATTTGAAGGAAAGGAAGGTGATGACCCTGCCAACCATGTCATGACTTTCCACCTATGGTTCTCTTCCAACAACATTATGGATGATTCCATCAGACTATGATTATTTCAACGTACACTCACTGGCCCATCAACCAAATGGTATGTAGATGAAAAATCAGGGTCCCATGCGACTTTCAAGTCCTTGGCCAAAGCATTTTTGACCTTCTTCCAATTACCAATCCACCATGACAATGGTCTTGAAATACTCTCTAATTTCAAACAAACCTCAGCCACACATATCACTGATCACATTCATGAGTGGTGTAGATGACATAGCTTGTGAAAAGTAGAAACCACCAAATAACAATTTCTTGATTGGTTTCTTAGATCACTCATCTCTCTCCTCGGTAAAGATGTAGCTTCCACCTTCCCTCAATCTGAAGAAGAAGCCATAAAAAAGGCTCAACAATACGACCTCATCTATTCACAATCAGGGTACTTATACACGATACTTCCAGATCTCCCCAAACCCATGCCATTCGGTCAAGACAAACCTGGGATGTCTCACTCAGTAGATGGATTGATTGGTAATACCACACACCATAGTCCTCAACCCCAACCACCACCAATGTATGGCACACCTCAATATCCGTCGACGTATGGGGGGACCTCTTATTACCCCCCACCCCCTTACCATCAACCATACCCTGTTGCTATTCCTCCGCCCATCAATGGGCCACCGCCGACACCCTCAATACACCCCCCTATCCAGACAAGTTTTGGTACCCCCTATACCTCAACTTATACTTTAAGTACTAGTGAAAGTGCCAAGTCTTCCTACGTACCTTACGGATCACAAATCCCACAGAATCTGTACTTTCCATTTCCTGGTCCACCACAGCCCATGGTCCCCCCACACCCTCACGCTGGGGTGAATTTTGTTCAACCCTCTCTCATTCAACAATATCAAAATTTCAAATAGGTGAATACGAAAAATCCGAACCATGCATCGAATAATGCCAAAAATAAAGGAAGGAACATGAACAATAAAAACCTAGGCCAAGGCGGGAACCAACCCCAACAAAACCAACTCACTGGGAGCAATCAGAACCAAGGGAATTAGAACCCCCAGGGGGGCCATAACAACAGGAATCAAGGAAGAAATAACAATACTATTAAAACCAACATCCCTTGTGCCCTTTGTGGTGAGTTCGGTCATTATACTCATCATTGCCCCCAAATCGCTAATTTTAAATGGCTGAAAGACTCAGGTAGTCTACCACATCCTCCAGCACAGCCTGCCCCTTCGCAGGCCCCACAATAATATGTACAACAACCCCCCCAGCCATGATACAAAATCCCATTCCACACCAAGGTGTGATGAACACCCAATAGGACACGCAACCTACCTCACCTCAGTTGGGCCAGTATCTCAATCCAAACAATCCTACAGATCATACCATCCTCCTCACCAGTGAGGAAGAAATCCTTCTGCAAACCCATAATCATCAGTACCATGCACCTTCTGAGTCTCCTCCCATTCCTCCATAAACAATCCCCGCACCAACGAGACCCCCATTGGCGATCCCTCACCCTAATGTAGAACCACCTCTTCACATCCCTCACATCCCATTGCGCTGGAGTGTCCACAACCCACAGTCTAGGGAAACTCATAATTACAGTTTGGTTGATGACTTATCACAATCCCCAACTAACATGTCAGTATTAGAAGTCCTTCAGACTTGTCACACTCAGTGGAAATCATTACTTTTCGCCTTTAGGGAAGTCAACTCCGCAGATACTCGACTCATTACATTTGATCTCGATAGCGGAGAACTTCGCCTTCCCACTCTAATCGCTTTTCAAATCCCAGTAAAAATTCAGAACATTACAGTTCATCTGTGCATCATCGATGAAGTTGCATCCACATGCATTATGTCCAAATCTGTATGGCAGAAACTTGGTTCCCCTGACCTCATACCATCTGCCATTACCTTACGAGATTATGATGGATGACCATTGTCTCCTGAAGGGCTCTTCCAAAATGTCCCCATAGAACTCGAGGGCAAGACTATTCTCATCAACATTGAAGTTATCGACGCCCCACTCGATTATAATATCCTGTTCGGTCGTAGCTACATGTACGCTATGAAGGAAGTTGCCTCTTCTGTCTTTCAAACAATGATGTTCCCCCATAATGGGAAGATCGTTACCATTGACCAAGTCTCCCATTACGAGCCTCACCCTTCTGCCAACATTGATAATATTCTCCCTCTCATCCACACAAGTCATGATGCATACCCACTCATCGAAATGGGTCCCAAAATTTTCAAAGACCCATCATTGTTAGGAACTTACCATGGTGCACCACCACTCCTTCATCCTTCTAATCAAGTATGTGTCATATCATCCAATGGAACTGACATAGAGGATACCCTTCCTTCTCGGGAGGCTTCTACCATACATGACATCCCACTAGTCCCAGAGCTCCCCCCTCACGAGCCTCCAATGAATTCGTCGACTCCACAAGTCCATGACTTCACCTCTCCCCAAGGACATATCCCAGTTTGGGAGACAGTTCCCCAAGCCATTACTCAAATTCCGTTCTTCTACCCTCCACCCGATATACAAGATTTCCAAGTAGCCGCAGTGCTTACCCTCCCTAATATGGTGTTAGCAATTCCAGTTTGGTATTTACATCCACCAGAGATGGTCCCTCAACCATCCCTTCCCCCCCAAACGAAAGGAATCCCAATGACAATTCCCATACTCACTCCCACCATAACCTCTACACCCCCACTCACTACCTTCCCTACCATAGCTGGGGGTAGGAGAAAGAAGAAGGAGCCCATAGCTCCACTTCCCCCGCGCATCCAACCCCGTTGCACGCTATGTGAGAAAGATGGACAGCAAACCAACAACTTCCCATCTCTACCAGAGTTATGGAACTTGATTCCACTCAATCAAACTCCATCAACACTCACCACTATAGAAAGTACTGCCACTACCACCACTCACTCAAGTAGTAAAGGGCTGCAAACCAAATTCTCTTGCACTATATGTTCAGAATATGGCCATTATACCCACCATTTCCCAGCACTGCCTCGCTTTCGGCAGACATTAGCCGCAGTACGCTAAAGCTTCCATAATGAACCTAATCCAACTACATCATCCCTACCCAACATCACTGAGATCCATTATGTCACAACTTCCACCAATGAATGTATGAGATTCCCTTTCTCTCTATGTGAATCCTTAGATCATTTTACATACTAGTGTCCTATGATCCTTGAATACAGGCAATGCCAATTGACCCTGATTCAAACCCCTACAGAATCGATGGTTGTCATTACCTCGTCACTAGAGGTTATTCATATCATTTCTCCCAAACCCGAGGCCCTCCCAATGCCTCTGTGGTTCTTGGATGACTTCTCTGAGGATTCACCCCCAAATCCCCCCAATTCTCCCATTCATTTCCCTATGAAAATTTTACATCCCACTACCACGGGTCCTCCTCAGTACTTCAATATTTGGTTTATGTCGAGCGAACCATCGCAATCTAACTGTGTCGTTCCCCTTGCTTCTTCATCACCAGGGGGCAGCCACATGAAGACATTCACCGATATCACTTTTGACGACCCCTTGTATTCAGGCCAATTCCACTGTGATGAGGAAATACTCGAAGAGTTAAACACCCCCGACTACCCATGGGATGTGTTGCATCCCCAAGCGCTCTTCTTTCCATAGGAAGCCTCCACACCTCCTAACCAACACCCCATATACATGGTCGAAACCAAGGATTTTATCCCATCAAGGCATATCGACTGGTTCAACAACCCCATTCCTGCCCCTGATGCTTTTGAAGAAGGCAACATGGCCAACATTTCTCCAACCATCAAAATCGACATTTCCATAAAAAATAGAGTCATCGAGGAAATCACCATTGGTGATACTTGCACTCCTCAAGAAGTCACCGCCTATAAAGCCCTCTTCCAAGAATATCGAGATATTTTTGCCTAGTCATACACATAAATGCCTGGCCTTCATCCCTCTATCGTCGAACATCGCATTGCTGACACCTTAAACAATACCGCTAACACTGCAACACATTTTTTATTTAACCACGTCATATCTCGCTTTGGAGCACCACTCCAACTAGTTTCCGATCACGAGAAACACTTCGAGAATGAGACTTTCATCGAATTCTCATCTCAGTTAGGATTAACCCACGAGTTTTCCTCACCATATTACCCTTAGTCTAATGGAAAGGTCAAAGCAGTTAACAAGGTCCTCAAGACCATGTTACAGTGCACGATTAATAAACATAAGATCAATTGGCATCATATGTTATTTTCCATTCTATGGGATTACCGTACGGCTGTGAAAACAACCATTGGTTTCACACCATTTCATCTAGTCCATGGGGTTGAGGCCACTTTTCCCATCGAGTGTGAAATCCCCACCTTATGCACCACAATTGAGCTATTACCTGACACCGCTCCAATGGAGCAACGCTTGCTGAACTTGGAGTCCTTGGATGAATATCATCGATCTTCATTACAAAACACTGAGGCAGCCAAAAAATGATCAAAAGCCACCTTTGATCACCATGTCAACCTTCGCTCATTCCACGAAGGCAACCTCATCCTTGCTTACGATATCTCTCACGATACCATTGGTCATGGAAAATTTGAGTCACTATGGCATGGCCCATACATTATCCAACATTGCCTCACCAAAGGCGCATACATCCTGGCCTCTCCCAAAGGCCTCTCTCTCAAAGAACCCGTCAACAGGTTATACTTAAAGAAATTTTATGCCTAAGCGTAGCAATTCTACTTTAGGTTATTTCTTTTATAGTGTTTTTAATCTTTTTTCCATCCCTCTCATCTAAAACTATCATTTGTGCTATTGACAGATGCTTTCTCCACCGGCCTACCACATCGGTTACACTGACAATGCCAGTCGTCGGACATAAAATCTCGCTTTGACAGATTGGGCCCTCTATACCCCCTCACATGAAATGCTCCATTCGAGCGGCATATGTTTGGGTTCAACCACCAACAACCAAGCTGAATACATTGTCATCATTGGCCTCCTCGCTGATGCCCAACATCATTGTATTTGTCACCTTAGCGTCTAACTCTCAACTAGTCGTTCTCCAGCTCAACAATGTGTACCGTGTCCGCGACCCTTGCCTCTTTTGAAAATACCTACAGGTTAGAATTTTATCTCGACATTTTGATTTCATTACATTTACACATATTCTAAGACAATTGAATCAAATTGCAGATAACTTAGTTAACATTGTGTTAGACTGGCATATAGCACATCAAGACACCACTACACATACATAAAAAATATCAAAAAACCTGTCACATCATATATAGATTAGACATCATCAACACATTAACAAAACACATGTAAACATCACATAGATCCCAACATGTATACTCATGTATATATAACTTGATCCATAATGCCATCCAGATGTTTACATACAAAAATACAAGTATCCGCAGGCCAGTGAAGCACCTCGGTACAAAATGGCTCACCAGCCTATATACAAAAATAAAAAAATACATAGAGCACCACTGAAGGTGCCTCTAGAGAACCACCTCCCGCCCCTCCCTCAGGCCGTGGTCCCCCACCCACTACTGGTCGCTCCAGACCAAGAGATAACCATTCGGTCATAGCAGCACCTACTACTGCTTCTCGTCGTACCACGGCCTGCCATGGCAACATAACCCCCACACACTACTCCAGGATACCCTCATCCTAGATACATGACCACATGCCCTTAGGCACGCCCTGTAGAACCACCTCCAAGCGACAGTGAATATCCTCAAAATCTGCTCCGGTATCTTCCGGAGGAGCATGTGATGGCCCGCCACCTAGGTCATCAAACCGACATCTCCTCACTGCTCTCTCGACCTCAGCTAGTCTCACCTCAGCATCCTTATGCCGATGTCTCTATCCTACCCACAACCCTCCCCGCGGAAGTCTCCCCGGCTCCTGGCAAGCCAGCGCCCTCAACAACTCAACCTCGTGCCCGCGAGGTGCCACATCTGCACATACACACAACCAAACGATAGTATCAACATCTATACCATATACATATGTTATGCTATCTCAAAAATATATATATCAAATTCATAAACATACTTCGATGATCAAAAACCTCCCCTGGAGGTAACACCATGTCCGGATCACCCCGAAAGTCAACACCAACATATGGAAACTGCAGTATCACTTGCAGCATATGCCACCACACCTGCATCGCCTCAGCCATGAAGAAGTGGCCGCCATCGCCACCACCATGGTGAAGAAAAATAGTCGACCACCACCTCAGTCATGGATCTCGTGCCCAAGGAGCGCCCAATAAAATCCTAGGGCGCAACATAGGCACCCTCTCCAAAAACCAAGCCACTAGGATGTACCCAAAGGAAAACTCTCCTGTATCAGTGGACCAACAACGGTCGAGCTGCCCTACCATCTTGGCCTACAACGTAAGCCCCCAGGCAAAGTTCTCACCAGCCAGTACCCTCTCCATAATACCCAGCTGACCACTACTGATCCGCTGAGTCGCAAGGAACCCATACACCATCACAATCATCGTTGCTATACAATGATGCACTGGAGCATCCATCGCCCTAATGCTCATGATAGAGCCCGACATAAATTTCTCCCTGGAACAATACCTCCAGCCCACTGTCACTAACACCATGTTTGCAGGTAATACTGGTTCCGCTGGTAGGGGTGTTCCCTGAAATGAGAGCCCAATCAAAAAATATATGTCCTCCACCGCAATGAAGGCAATCTGCTCTCCTCACACCATAAAACAATGCAGGTCTGGACTCCACATCCAGATAAGGAACTACAGGAGATACTCCTATGCCCATATCAACGGGCACTTAAATAACTTTAGCAGCCATAGGCTGCCAAAGTTGCAGGTACCCTCGACTCCTCAATCACCATGGCATCCCTCAACTAGGACCAATCCCGCTCTCGCCAACTGACTAGCATCGTGCACAATGATCACCTACAACCACATACAAAAATCCTAGGTCAGCGACCTTGACCATAAAAAAAATTAAAAAGATAAGATTTACACATGTCAACCTTGCCCCCAAGGCGCGACTGTTTAATCCACAGGCGCGCACACATGTGCGCTTGTTCACGCCACAGGCATGCACATATGCGCGTCTATTCACTCCATAGGCACGCACTCAAGCATGCTTGTCCATCCCACAAGTGTGTGTGCATGTGCACCTACTCACCCTACAGGGGTGCATCCATGCGCCCCTGTCGCGAACACAGGCGCGCATCAAAGCACGCCTATCCACTACACAGCCGCGCACACATGCACGGATGTGTATCCAACATGCTCGCACATAATGCATGCCATTGTCCCCCTTACAACCGCCCTCATGCATGACTATCTAGATGGTAGGCACGCACTTGTGTGCACATATGCCCGGATCTCCCACGCACTTGGGTGCCCACACCCATAAAACCCCCTGTACGGCCCTCCGTATAGGCCCTGCCCAGAAATGAAAAACCTAATTCTATGCAGGATGATCAGACTACTAACCTGAAGCTCGCTAATCCTGGATCGACTTCCTCATTCTCCCGGAATCTCCAAATCTCCTTTGAATACCTCTCGTCCAGTCACTCTAGCAGCAAGTACAAATGAGGTGGCAATGTGGGCCCTACAACTATATATAGGCCTTTCCGCCAAACTTCCAATCACCATTCCGGGAGCTCCGGGTGTCTGTTCTTCGATCCGTCTTCAGCCATGGGATCAACATCCTGTCATCTACATCATGAAATTCCCCGGGCCACTTTTTATCCTTAGCCCCCGGGGTGCCATTTTTTCATACCCCATCCAGGTATGCATGGTCATGTTCAAAATTATCAAATAAGTGCTCGTATGTTCAATTTTGTTCAGATATTTTTCACATTGGGTATTTGGTTTTAATGTGTGCAGGTATTTGGTCATCATACATCAACGCCACCCCTTCAGGTATATAATCAGCACTGGCATGTAATTATTCCCTCTAAATCTCAATTGCATCTCTAGTCACACCCTTTGACATTTGCCTATAGGATCTCCATCTCTGGCTCTGCAGTACCAATACCTCCATTTGTATCTTCGGTATTGTCACCCAATAGCACTCTCCCCCACATGAGTTGTCTCATTCATAGCACCCTTTTGCACTTTGACACTCATTTTGTTTTTCATCCCTTTAGGGATGGGAGTCTCGATAGTCTTACATCATGTCACGAATCAGCCACATACTCCTTCTCCTCATTTTGCTAGCTTTCCCACTGGACTCCTAGATTATCTCTTCAAGGTTCTATTTTGACTGCACCTCCACAGTATCATGAACCCTCCATTTCATCCACAATCAGTTTTCCCTTATGCAAATTTCCCTTCATTTCACCTACCTCATACAGAAACCCATCCATGGGGCCCCCACCCTCCACTAGTTCTCCAAGAAAAAGGATCCCTTACCGACCCAACCATATTACATTGGGGCACCCATTTCTGTATTTGTACACTCATCCCAACTTATTCTTTATTTATTGTACAAATGCCTTTGTTTCCAGCATTTACATTACCTTTTTGTCGTCACCTTTGGTGACCTTCTTCCATTTTTGGCAAACGCAACCCATGTCTCCCTTTGGTTGGGGAACCCCTTATCATCTACCCTTTTTGACATCATCCATATACTCCAAGTATCCCACTAGCCACTTACCCCTACCCTCTGAGTTTGTTCACTTTGTCCCGCCTCTGGCACAACTTATCCCACGTCTTGTTGTCCCCCTGACACTCGACTTAGTTGAATGGTTGCGGCCACTTATACTTTGCATATACCCCCAACCAAGGGTCGTCTTGAGTCTTCATACGTCTTGACTTCGACCATGTACCTCCTCCGGTTCATCATCTCACCTAGTAGATTTCATGAAGCCCTTTTCTTCTGGGAGTCACATCCCCCTTTTGTCAACATCAACACAGTTTTCCATAAGGGTGACAATATCTTGACTCTCACTACCTTTCCAATGAGAGATCTCAGACGATACAGGGAGAACTACAATTTCTCCCTACTTTCGTTGACCCCCGTAAAATTTGACTTCAACACTTTCTCATGTTACGGTGGGTCTTACTTTGCGACTATTGTAGTTATTTCTTGTATTTTCCGAGACCTCTGAACTGAGCTGGGCTATCAATACCTACATAATCCGTGATATTTCTTATAGATGTCACTGCCTACCATTCAGATTATGTTCCTTCATAGAATTTTCTTCTGCCTTTATCACGACTTCCCCCGAGGGCGCTGCAGTTGTCTACATCAACACATCATTCCTCTTTTGATTTACATGACACGAGCATGGGGCATGCCCACCTTGTTTGTACACAGTTTATTTTTACACACCTTATGGAAGGTTGGGTTCTAAAGGTTCCCTTCTCCCTCCAACGGGTAACTCTTGACAATCCCACTATTGCTCTCTCTTACAACGACACTCTCAGTAGAAGAAACATTGATGGATTTTGGCTATACATATGCTCCTAACCTCATCCATCAAGGGGCATCTGTTATCACTGAAATTTCGTCCGCAAATGGTTACAAGAATTCGACATCCCCAAACAATTATGAGGTCACCCATGGACCAAAATTACCACAAAAGAATTTCCAAAGGGTCAAAAACTATACAACCAGTGACAAAATTAAAGTGCGCTATGACTACATAGGGTGCGCATGCACATGTGCAAAACAGAAATGCAGGAATCGCGCACATGCGCCCAAAGCGCGACTGTTGTCGCAAAAATCCACGCACCTGAGAAATGGTGCATTTATGAGAGTGGTCGGCCTCCCACCCACTTCTGGTTCAGCTTCCAAGTTGATTTGACACTCAAATATGGAATGGATTCGACTGGGTGGCTGGTCAAACACCTAGAAATGCCCTAATTAGCCTCTTTACACACTACAAACTGGTTGGAAAATACCTCAAAGAAATGCTATAAAAAGGCCATGGATACACTTCATTTTTCAAGGAATTCAATAGCAAAGTTATGCTGCCACTATTCTATTGAGGAATTTTCTATTCTCATTAAGATTATACTAGCATCATTGCATTGGGCAATCCATATCACCCCTTGAGTGGATTAGCAAAGAATTCTTTCACCATTTTCATTTTCAAAGTTGTAAGAAGAGATTGTTTGTGGCGTTCCAAGAGCCCTCCCTTGGAGGAAGAAGGGACTCATAGTCCTTTTTCTTCTTGGTGTTTTCTTTCACTAATATCAACCTTACCATTGGTGACATGGGTATTATTGTTTCTTTCATCCTTATGTCCCTATGTTCATTAGTTTAGTTGTTGTTTTATTTCTTAGTTTAAATTCTTAGTTGTTCTTTTACATTTCTTTCTCTAACCCTTTTCCTTACAGCTATTCTGCTTAGCAAACCCAACTAAGCTTGAAAGCACCTCTATTTTTCTCACTAAGGTGATGAAAGAGGTGCAACAATGAGGTCATGGGAAGTCGGTTGAAGGGATATCCCCCCGATACCTTCCTAGCATCAGATATATTTCTGGGGATCTATTCGTATATGGGGATATTGCTAGTGCCTTTACCTCCGTGAGAGGCAGTACTTTCAAGGTTTTGGGATTTGATACCCTACCCATACGGTGGACCTGACCAACAACTGCTTGCCTATGCATCAATTATACAATGTTTTTTTAGTTGCTTGACTTAGGTGTCTCATAGGTTACTTGTAGGGGTTATTCTGTAGGTACCCTGGGTCATATAAGGGTCGGACATCACACAACCTTTATGGGGGATTACCTCTTCGGGGGTATCTGACCGACTGGTTGTTAGGCCCACGAGGGACCTTATAACTGATTTTGTTACCTTCGATATTTAGCAAGGAGTCTCATGCCCCTCTTGGGCGAGACATACCTTCTTTAGGGAGGGAGGCCACTCAACCACTTTACCCTGTTTTCATGCATTTTGGCCATTTGACTTTTGGTGTGCTCTTTGATTACTAGATGGCCTTAGGATATATTTTTATCTTTAGAGTCATGAGTCATTATGGAGTCAGACTAGCCTCCCCACTGGTCCCATCGCCTGCTACAATTACCACCAAATTTTGAGTCTTTTCCTTCTAAAAGGCATAGAGTTATCATACGGTACACACACATCCACCATTCAGACTTGTGAACCTAATATTTAGAATTCTGGGGGCCCTTCGACTCCCATACCTACTATAGTTAATGGAACCCCTTCGAATCCTGCAACCTCTATGGTTGTAGTTCCAGAGGTACCTATAATTACTACGGCCAGACCTATAGTGAATGCTCAAGCTACCACCTCAAACCCATTTGGGTCTCTTGGCCACTCACCAGGCTATAATGTTCAGTCCATCCTTATGGATTCTAGTTCCTTTTCTTATGGTATGCCCAACTTCACTTCACAGTTTTGAACTCCATCCTAGCTGTTGGCCCTAATGATAACATTGGGCTTGGGGGAAGTACACCTCCTTACACTCCTTTTTCATTTGGTGGATATCAAATCCCTCAAATGACTCCTAATATGGGACGTATTCCTACTTTTAACCCTAGTTCCAATCCTTCTACTTCTGGGTGGAATAATCAATCTGGAAGACAAGCTTCAGCTCAAGTTTCATCCTACAACCACCCCTCCTCGGTGAAGATTCCGATCAATACATTTGGCATGAAGAATCCACCTCTATCCTCCAGATTCCAACCTAGAGGAGGTTAGTTTCATGCCATGGGAAACCCCCAACCTGGATCCAATATGGCTAGGGGATATTTATATAACCCTCAATAGAACATTCCAGTTGGAATGATGCACGACCCACCTTTTATGAATCAGCCCGAAGGAGGTCCTTATAATGTCAGAGAGGGCCATGGTGTTTACCAGAACCCTGGATGGAATGCAATTCCACAAACACAGTCTTTCCTAGGAGGTTGGGGCCAGATGTTGCAACCCCGTCTCCCTTTTCTAGCCATGCTTAATCTGCCATATTGTTTTAAGTTAATGAATGACCCTGTGAGTCATGATCCTACATGTCCCCCCATCTCCACCAAACTTCCTTCAGATATCCCTAAGTTCAAGGGTAATAATTGAGAGGATACCAGTG
The DNA here is from genome assembly GCA_009831015.1 of Picea engelmannii. Classification (NCBI taxonomy): domain Eukaryota; kingdom Viridiplantae; phylum Streptophyta; class Pinopsida; order Pinales; family Pinaceae; genus Picea; species Picea engelmannii. Next base: position 299,486 of record ML785147.1, read on the forward strand.
ATCATGTCACTACCTTTCACCTTTGGTTCTCATCGAACTCCCTTAATGACGATTCTATTTGTTTGAGATGATTTCAACGGACCCTCATCAGAGTTGCTGAAAAATGGTACATTGAGCTACCTAGGGGGGCATATGGGACTTTTAGTCAGTTGGTGTTGGTTTTTATTAATCACTTCCAGTTTCCCATTCATTATGATGCTGACCTAGAATTGTTGTCAACTTTACGCCATGATACCTCCACTCATATCTCAGACCATATCTAGGAGTGGCGTAGAAGGAAGAGGTTGATTAAGAACCCTATAACCCTAAACTTTATTTTAGAATGGTTTCTTAAGTCTTTTCACACTCCTATCTCTAAGTGCGTTTCCACTTCCAGGGTTACCACTAAGGAAGAAGCGATCTTTAGAGTCCAATAGTTAGACTTGATATGTGCTCAGTTTCAGATTTTATATCACCTTCTTCCAGACGCACCGTGGTCAAATTACGACCCGAGACAAAATCCCAAACCTCATGCCGATGGCATTGTAGGTGCCACCAATGTAAGGTCCGTGAACTTGATGACAAGCCAGATGAAAGAGTTGTCTCTAAGCCAGTCTATTGGAGGACCAACCTCGTCTATGTCTTCCAACCCCACTCAGTCGGTGGATGTACACTCTATGCAATCGTTGGCCAACCCAAATGGTAACCAGCAACCATGAGGGAATAAGAAGAAAGAACATAATAACCGTAAGGGTGGGAAAAATGGTAATAAACACAAGGACAATAATAATAATAAGAAGATGGGTAATAATGATGGAGAGGGAAAACAAGAAAGATGTAAGGTCAAGTTTCTCTGTAAGCTTTGTACAGACGATCACCTTACCCATTTGTGCCCCAAACTTGTAGAAGCTGCAAGGCTATTATCTCAAACACTCATCATGATGACAAATCCATTCCCACATAATAAATAACTAGCCTCAAGCTCCTCGAATGCCAAAAATGTGGCTGGTGGAGGTCAAAACCACCAATTGCAATATGGAAACCGTTTATGTATCAATATGGTCGATGAGAAAATTAATGTAGCCACTCGATCTCAAGACTATAGCTCTGAACAAGTTATCCCTAGTCTAAAATCTCCTCCTCCTCCAGAGATGGCTTTACATATTGATAAACTAGAGCCACCGCCTTGTATTCCGAAAGGAGTACTCAAGTAATCTACCCATAATACAAATGCTAGAGCCACCCATAACTACTCAATTGTTGAGGACCTAGGTCAAACCCCTTGTGTGATGTCATCTTTGGAGGTACTCCAGATGTGTCCTTCATAGAGGAATGCCTTACTCTCTACTTTAGGAGATATAAAACCCAGTGGCTAAAAAATTATCAAGTTTGACATCACAAATGTTAAGCCTCGCTTTCCCTTCCATGTGGCTTTCCAAATCCACATGGAGTACTCAAAGTATACCATCAAACATGCGGTTGTGTATGAAGTCGTTGCTACGTTTGCGATGTACCTGGTATGTTGGAAGGATTTCAGTTTTCTGACTCTTTCCAAGTCATTGAACATGTTAATTGATTTTGACAGTAATTCCTTTCACCCTCGCGGTATTCTCCCTACCTTTCCAGTCCAGTTAGGTGGGAAGATGGTAGAGGTGGAGGTAGAGGTAGTTGATGCGCCTCTTGATTACAACTTGTTACAAGGATGAAATTGGACCTATGCTATGGTCATTGTCATATCATCTGTCTTCCGTACACTTTGTTTTCTTCATGAAGGGAAGATCGTGGTGATCGGACAATTATTCTTTGTGTACTCTAGTCCTAATGCATCTACTGGACCTTTGATCCCTGCAATCGACAATTCTCAGCCAACAACTAAGAATATAGGTGTCATAATGTATTCTTCCCTTATGGGTACTTTCAAGTTCATGAAACCAAGTCACCATGTTTACGCTATGTCCAGTAGGCCCATTTCTATAGGGAGGTCCATTCCTTTATGCACTTCGTATTTTAACGATCCTTGGACCCTACCTTCCTCGATTGCTTCTTGTGAGGGTCAGATACATACTCGCATTATATCACCAACCTCTGTTAGTCATGTTGGAGATGGGTCAACAACCTCTGCAAGTCATGTTGAAGACCAATGACCAATCACTGCAAGTCATGCTGGGGGCACGATTCTAGTCATCGCTAATCACACTACACATACATCACCAACCTCTTCTAGTCATGTTGGGGATTCATCACCAACCTCTGCTAGTCATTTTGGGGATTTTCTACTAGCCTCTGCAAGTCATGCTAGGAGCATGTAACCAGCCACTGTAAGTCATGTTGGGGGCATTCATATGATTGAGAAGTCTAGACATGTATGATGTAATCCCAAGTTCCTTTGTAGGTTTTTCAAAGGAGATCACCTTACTTGTTTGTGCCCTGATACGACTATGGTATAAGAAGTGTGGTCCTTTCCTGGGGGCCCTTTGGGTTCTGAGTCATATTTGGTTTCCCAACCTTCTTTGGTTGATACAACAGTCATGCCGATGCAATATTCGACTGACACTCCTCTTCCTTTAGGGGCTGATGCATCCCTTGAACTTGTTGTCTCACATCCTATTCAACCAACAATTGAAGAATTTTTTATGCTGATGCAATCTTCGACCGATCCCACTGTTCTCTTGGAGAGTGACAAGCCTAAGGAAGTGACATTGCTGATGATCAGTCAATCCCACTCTTCTTTTGGTGGGTGATCCGTCCTTCGACCATGTCCTTAGAATTTCTAGTTTTGTACCTTCTTCACTAGGGAACATTCCACTCTCTTTGAGTATGCTCCCTCCAAGTGCTAGGGTGGTTTCCTTTGATTGGAATGATCTTGTAGAGACTCGAATTCCTTCTTCTACACCCTTCCATATAAGGGGCATTCTTCGATATATTGTAGATAAGGTAACCTTTGCAAGTATTTTATCCTCCTCAACTTGGAAAGATTTTTTTTTTTCCCAAGCTTGTGTCGGCTCTTCGTAAGTTGCTGACCTTTAACATAAGTCCTACATCGGAGCCTTGGCCTCCCCCATTACATGCTTCTTAGAAAAACATCCACGAGTCCAAGTTAAGCTCTTTTTTGACTCGTTCAAAAAGAAAAAAGATTTCCGAGTGATTTGTCCCTTTCACACTTGTTAAATTGGACTTGAAAGTTTGTGAGTCTTATTTAAGCTCTTTTCCAACTTGTTATAAAAAAGTGAAAAGATTGCCGAGTGAACTTGTCTTTTTCACACTCGTAAATTGGTTTTGAAAAGACATCTATTTGGCACAAGTTTATCCCTTTTTTACACCAAGTAGACTAAAAGACATAAAAAGGGACATTTTTGGCATTAAGTTGTGATTACATCTCATGCCCTTGCTTGCAATATTGATCCTATAGCCAGTTCTTTCTTTGCGTTATAAACTGTTTTCCTCGACAATTTTGCATCCTCAACCAAGCAGAGCCTTGTTTATATCCTTCACAATTTGACACCCTATACCTAGGAGGGAACATTCCACCAAGTGTCCATCTCTCACATGCACTTCCATGCATTGAGAATAGGTATGTTCCACTGCTAGAACTAGTTTTTCTTACTTGCAACACTCATTTCCTCCTCTGTATCATAACATTCATTTGTCTATGAAAAAATAAAAAAAAGATAGGTGGGAAGGTAGTATTATCTTATGTTCGCAGTAGTCGTGTCGCCTTTGAACATAGCACAAAATTATTTGAGTCCATTCATCATCATAATTTTGGGATTATCATGGCCTTAGGAAGTTGAGCTCGTTACAAAATCTTCTCTACCGACTGGTTACTCTTCCAGTCCCTATAGAGAATTTCTTTGATGCCTCCTGCATCTCATAGTTTCATCATTGGGTCTATGTTGCCGGATTCCTCCATATGTCTCATGCTCTTGTTCAAAGGAAGTATATCAACCTGTGTCAGCCACTCCTCAGAACTCTTGAATTTGCATGTCGGACATACCCTCAGTTTGTCTTAGAATCACATGATACTCTAGTCCTATCATGCACCTTGGCCCTACTTTCATCATTGGTAGGTAACCTTGAACCCAACAGTTGAAATTTCATCATTGGTCATTGACTGGGTGGTTTCCCTTGTGTTTGAAGACAAGACATATATTCATACATTGGGATTTATGCAGTGTCTTGGATGCCATTATCCTTATTGGTCGTTTCCTCACCTTTGTCAACAATTTTCATCATTGGTTGTTATTTAGAGGATCTTTTTCGTGTACTGCTTGCACTTGGTGCATGCGAAAGATGCACAAGGACGTTGGTTCATGAACATGTTCTTAGTCCATATTCCATCAAATCATGAAGCTCCTACTTTATACCTTTTTTTGACTGATGAGAGATGCCTTAATGCTCTCCTTTTAGTGGGTCTCTTTCCATTGAATTCAACCCATTTATTCTGGAAATGGGACCTAGAGTCTTATGATTACCTTGAGGCTTGAAGTCATCAGTGGTAGGCTCTCTTTCCATCAACAGTTGGGAATACATAAATGTCTCCTAATTGATGGATTCTTTAGGTGTTCTACACCGACTCCTTTATTCACACTTGTAAGAATGTACTCGGTGCCTTGATACCTACTTTCATTATCAGTAGGTTGTCTCGTGTTTGTTAATGGTATACATCAATGACTGATAATCAAATGATGTCTCATTGTGTTCGACCTCAACTCCTTTATTCACATGATGTAGACTTTCACCTTTGGTGGATTGTGTAGAAGACTTGAAGACATCACTATGTGGCAACAACTTTCCTGAGCTGTTGCTTCCTTTTTATTGGACCAATACCTATATGACTTCAGTGATCATGGGAGACCATATTTTACTCCATGGTATACATATATCTTTAGATTGGTTTTGACACTGGTTCTACTGGGTCTTGTTCGTGACTATGAGAGCTATTGGCATGTAACCGTATTTCTATCTACCTTTTCATGGCCACAGACACTTGTTTGGTATATTTTCACATGGATCTGTAGTGTATTTGTGACAACCATGTATGCAAAGTTAGTACAAAATGTAATGAGCAATGAGTTCATCCAGCTGGTCCCCTACCATTCCACTTCTGGGTTATTTATAATGTATTTCGACCATCACATATAATCCTCTAACCTCACACATTAGGGGGAATTTGTTATAGAAATATTTTCCTCACCTTTTGCAATCTTGCACAGAGGGCCTTATTCCATTTCCTTATGTAGACTTATCTTCCCTGTTGAAAGAATCTATAGACAAAAATAAAAATCTTTCCACTTGTACGCATCTTTCACCCTATACAACAAGCATATACGCAGGATTCTCCACTATAGCATGCATACATCAGGATTTGTGCCAAAAAATGAAATTAAATGTCGGGTTTCCATGTCATGATAGGATATCTCTGATCCTTGGCCTTCCATATACTGGAAATGTTCTGACTCAACCCTTCAGTTACATTTTGAAGGCTATAAATAAGCCAATTCCAAGCTATGGAAAATAAGAGAGAATTCAAATTTGAGAGCAAAGTTACTCTGGAGGAATTATTTACTTGACATTGAGTTTGCATCCCCTTTTCCTTTAAGTCTGAAAATAGTGTTCATCCCCCAAGCTCTTCCCTTATTGTTGGAGAACCTCATTGTCTCCCTTATATGAGCTTTCCATTGGTGGAGGATTGAAGTGGTGGAGGCCTAGCTGGAAGGAACTTGGTTTCTCATTTTCTAACCGTGACGACACATAAGTTTGTAATACTATCACTTATGGTGATCATTTATTAATAGAAATACTCTTTTCCCATCCAATTAATATCTTACAAATATATGAATTATTATCCATGGGCATATTTTTTATGTATATTTATAGACTATGCTATCTAATGTGATAACCTTTTATATTTCCACCATATGCTTGTTTTTCTTGTGTTTTGAGAACTTGTTACAAGTATATAACTTTGGGTCATAGTGCTCAATGGTGGACATCATCGAACATATGGATGAGGTAGGCCTCTTTCTTATCTCGCTCGCACATTGGTTTAAATAGCATGTTTCTGGGATAAAGTTGATTTCTTCAGTCATTTCCGTCTGTTGTGGTTCACGCTAGCCATAAAGAGATTTTCCTCGTAACAAAGAACTCATGGGTAAGATCACAAGGTGATTTCAGAAACACATGGCAATTTGTTTTTTATAAAAACACAGAGAACTCATGGGTAAGATCACTAGGCGATGTCACAAAACGCATGACAATTTTTTTTATTAAAAACACAAAGAACTCATGGGTAAGATCACAAGGTGATTTCAAAAAACGCATCACAATTGTTTTTTTATAAAAATGCAAAGAACTCATGGGTAATATCACAAGGTGATTTCACAAAATGAAGGACAATTTTTTTTATAAAAACACAGAGAACTCATGGGTAATATTACAATGTGCTTTTGCAAAATGCAAGGCAATTTTTTTTATAAAAACATAGAGAACTCATGGGTAAGATCACAAGGCAATTTCACAAAATGCATGGAATTTTGTTTTATAAAAACATAGAGAACTCTTGGGTACTATCCCAATGGTTCCATTAGATTCTAAAAGGAAAGGAATGATACGAATGGAATGTGATAACTGGCATATAAATTCCCCCCATTTCCAGCAACCATATTGGATTCATGATTAGATCCATTTTCTTAGATTGTAAATTTGATGTTTTGGGTATATTCAGAAATTCTAAAAAGCACAAGAGTATAATTTTAACTTTGCTTGAGATTATTAAATTTTAAAATTGTTGGATATGATCATTTTAGAGTACTAGGAATGCATATTAAACCCTGCCAACTCCATTTGAAGAAAACATAGCTTCTACTGTGGCATGAGAAATGACATTCACCTTTCTTCCTGTTGTGAGCCTGCATAAATCGATTGGATTTGGGGGGGGGGAGGAGAAAAACTTGGCATATATTTTGTATTTATTTCTTTGAGAAGACAATTACCATGCAATCATTAGGAATCCACTTATATATTTTACGAAAACATCAAGATTTTGTCTATTCAATCATAAAATTTTTAACATGTTACGCAATGGAAAAACCTTGATTATACAATCTCTCTTTCATATCTGACAAGCCCTCAAGGAACTGGTCTATACAATTCAAAGATTCTACATAGTCTACAACAATAATAACAACTAGATTAAATAAAATCAATGCAATTACAGAATCCATAAAATACCATAACCGACGACGAAGATGGCCTGGAGATGATCTTCGACAATTGGCGTTCCTTCTGATCTGACGCTTTCTAATCATTGAGACTTCATTGATACCTCCTAGCCAATGCTAGGGGCACTCTTCTTCCCCCTCATCCCCTCGAGATGCAAAGGAGCTAGGAACACAACCATAATATACATTATCTCTGATATTTCCTCACAAGGTAGAGCCACCACTCTCTCTCAAGCTGGGTATCCCAACTCTCACAAATAAAACTGGTCAAAATTTCTGTAGCATAAATTTTCCCATAACTAGTGTGTTCAATTTCTCATCTCAGCCATTTGTTTTATATAATTTTCCCATAAATCATCCCCACTTGCACAATCAATTTTCTTTTTAATTTATATAATTTAGAATTATTTCCCCCTTACACTTGTCACCACTTCCCCAATTTTCACAAGTAAAACCACATTTTATTTTAATAAAATTTAATTTTCATCACCCTTCCTTAAAGAGATCCTCGAATCACTCCTATCTTTCTCTTTATTCCCTTTATTTCCAATTAATGGCTGACGCCTTACTAACTCCAAGTTGAGTAAAATATGATTCTTCTTTAGTTAGACTAGTTTTAACTAGACACTAGATTCCTTTCTATGCATACACTTTCTCTCTTCTATATTTCTTTCTTATTTTAAAAACTCCCTTTTAATAATTTCTTACACCTATGTGACTTAAATAAAATCATTAGGATTATTTCAATTTACTTAATTCTTGAAATTATTTACCTCATTCCCCTTTTTCTTTAGTTATTAATTTCAGTTTAGCCTCTTTACAAAACTTATTCTTAGGTTTAATTAAATTTTATTTTCAAAGGATTAGACTCTTATAGGGATTTATAATTAATAATTTGAATCCTTAATTAATTAATTAATTAATTGATCCAACAATGCTCAAGATTTTACAAGTTTAATTATTTGCTCAGGGTTTTCTAGGCCAACTAGAGTCATTGACTCAATGTTTTTTTATTTATGTGACATGCCCTTCAAGACACACTCCGTGCTCCAAGGGTGCCACTCTCCTTTGATTGGTTTTGGTAGTTGTCCAACTCCTTAAGTCAAGACTCCATTCATACAACCTTGTGAGAGACTAAGGGCTTCTAAGGGATAAGGACCCTACCTCATTGTGCACCCCTTATAAATCTTCATGAGAGACTATCTCAGTTTTCCCTCACAACATCATGGACCTCTCAAACTAGGTAATATTTAACCTACAATTTAAGCCATGGTGGGAGTGCTAGTAGGCTATGAGAGGGACTCTACCACACCTCTCCCTCAATATCTAGTTTATTTTCATGGCCCCTTTACTCCTTATGTGATTCATATTAGTAAGAAATTGTCAGCTTGCATTCATCAACGAAACACTGTCAATGATCCATACCAAAATCATACTATAATCGATCATATTTCACATATGCATAAATGAAATACTCAAACCAATAAAATCCACTCCCTGACTCAATCCATAGTCCAAGGAGTTCCATTGATGCCCTCGGCATCCACAATACGTCAAGTGTCATGCACACTCAGGGAAACTCGTCAATAACATTTGTCAATACGCATATAACAATTAACATAAAATCATAATCCATCAAAATCATCATAAAAATCCATAAGAAAAACAATAACCACGTACTATAACTGGATCACTTGCACACAATTTTCCTCAAAGAATAAGTCGATAACATGTGATTGTAAGAGCGGGATGTTACAGTTTTTCTTTCTGGTATTTAGAAGGGCCAATGGTAAAAGGGTTTGTTGGTAATGCTATAGCTAGAACCTGGGACAACCCATGTAATCCAACAAGCTCAACCATCATAGATAATATCTAGAACAGTCAAAGACCAACCGATGACAAAATTGGTCTTGGGTACAATAAGAAAGAAGAAGGTGGAAAGTGGAACACCATTCACAAACATGAGAAATGATTATCCTCCTCAAAAGAAAAAATTGTAATCACAAACTAAATACAAACCATGAACTTTGTTAAAGGAGGAAGCTATAAAAGAAAAAAACAAGAAACATATCAAAAGGAAGAATTTTCATGTCACAACAGACTTGAGTATGGAAACACCTTCAATGGTTATTGATTTTCTTGTAAAAACTTTGGACATAAGGCATTGGAATGAAAGAGTCCTCAAAAGAAAAACTCAGGAAGGTCCAATAACTTAATGAGATGTTAGAGATGCAATTGTGTTGGAAGCACAACAAAGTTTTTTCAAACAATGAGATGCTACAACTGTGATAAGTTTGGGCACAAATCCCAAGACTATAAGAAATCAAGAAGACAACGCATGAAAAATAATCCATACAAGTTAGGAAGAAAATATAATGAATTTTGGAAGAAAAGAAAAGAGGATAAATCTCAAAGGACAAACGTAGAAATGAAAATTTCATCAAACAAAGTGCCTTATGGAAATATATGGAGAATAAAATCTAAAGAAGAAAGCAAGAAAGATGATGAATATCTTGTACCTAAAAATGAAGAAATTGATAACAATAAAGTGATGGATTAAACTCCTAATAAGGAATTTGAAATTCAAAGCTTTGCATATGAAGATGAACAAGCTCAACGAAGAAAAATTTCTAAAGAAGAAGATGAAGAAGATTATGGTGCACAAAACAATGGTGATGATGATGAACTCTCAAAAGAAAATCAGTCTATAGAATAGTGTGATGAATAAAACAAATAATATCTAAGAAATCAACAAAAGGAGTTCAAAATATATAAAGACGGAGTATGAATAGAAAAAAGTTATTAATGATATTAAAGAACAATAATGATCTCTTGGAACCAAAGAACTAAAGAATATCAATAAGAAGAAGAAATAAATCAAGAATATCAGTAAGCTTCACACCCTTTTCCATTGTGACAAAGAAGAAGACAGTAAAACCCCATTTGAACACAAAAATCCCAAGAGATTGAGATAATAGATGGCACATTCACGGGGTGAGAAAATGTGTAATTTTTTTCTTTCCTTTTTCATTGATGTCAAAAGAGGAGATATAAACAATTAAAACAAAGACCAAAATAACTGGGACAAATACAAGGGAGTATCACCTTAGGGGGATCATTATCTCAGGGATAAGAGAAATATTCCCTTTGTCATTGTTTTTAAAGGGGGAGAGATAAGGATTAAAACAAACTCAACTCAAAGGACTCAAAATACGTAATACATTTCACAACGGAAGTAATATTGTTTTATGAAGGTTTCCGTCAATAACAAAGGGGGAGATTGTTGGCAATTTTGTTTTCATTGATGTCAACCTTTATAAATAGGTGAAGTGTCATTGATTGATTGGTTTGAGAAGCATTGACAATATTGGACATATTTTTATGAAGGTGACTTGAATGTCAAGCATTGTCAATATTGGACATAATGTTATGAAGGTGGCTTGAATGTCAAGCATTGCCAATATTGGACATAAAGTTATGAAGGTGACTTAAATGTTAAGGATTGCCAATATTGGACATAATGTTATGAAGGTGACTTGAATATCAATAGAAAGATAATATTGACTAATATATTGTATGATCTTGATATGCTCATCCTATATTATATAAGGTTGAGATTGTGTCATTAATATCCATGCAAAAAATAAGAAGTAGTGAAGAAATTGTCCAGATAAAAAGGGTAAATGGATAATCCAATATGGATCCATATAAATAAAAAATAAAAAGTTAATAAGACATGGTTTAGTAAAAGTGATTTAGAAAATATCAATTGAAGCAGAGTCCAGAGATGAGACAGAATGTCAATGGTGGATGTTTAGCGAGAAACCATTGACACCATCAAAATACAAGTCGATTCGATTCAAACAACAATAAGGTTGACTATCTAGAAGTCAATCGACTACAAGATGAGTCGAAGACAAGTTGACCAACTGCAAGCCTACATATTGACAAAAGTTGGAGAAGACAAGTCGATCGATTTCAAGATGAGTCAAAGAAAAGTCGACCAACTGAAGGTCAAAGTCGAAGGAAAATTGAGTCAGGAAATAAAAGTCGACCAAAGCAAGTCAAGACGACCAAATTCAAATTTCTCAAGTCGGTTTTATTCCAAGTCGAGTCGGTCCAACAAAGAAGTAACCTAAAGGTCTAAGTTGAAGAAAAATTAAATATAAATTGGGTCGAGGTTGAAGCAAGATGGGTCAACTAGAGTTGAATTACTCAAGTCGAAATTTCTCCTAGTTTAGTCGAACAAAAATATGTTTGTCGGTCAAATGAGGAAGAAAATACAAAAAAGGGTGAGACCAAGTCAAATATTTAGTGACTAGTAGCTAAGAGGGAACCGATTTTAAGATAACCATCAAGTAAAATGTTTACAAGTTGAGTTTAAATAATCACCAACAAAGGATATATGTGGAGGTTGATTTAGACATTCACAAAAAGGGAATATGTATTGAATTTGAACTGGCATTCGACGACGAAAGGAAAATATGGTCAATTTTCCTTCAAAGAACCATCTATAATGGCCACCGTGCACACTTTCTGGGGAAATTTGTCTCATGTCAGCTAATTGGTCATGTTATACAAAAAATCCATTTCCGAGAATTTTAAATTTCTTTTCCATATCTCCAAAATCTTCATACGAAAATCACTGTCTAAATTGATATACAAAAAATAATTAATAAAAGTAACCATTTGTGTTAATTAAATGAAGGGGTGTAATGTTTCATTCCAAAAGGACACATTATTTAAAAGTGGAACCCTTTGGAGGATTATATAAGTAAGGGAATTTGAAGAGAAGAATATATATATATATATATATATATATATATATATATATATATATATATATAATGGATTTAATGAAAGTTCATACTATCAGGTTGGGGTATGTTTACAAGCCGAGTCTTGTCATGAGGAATGTATTCCTCACATATCAGTTGGATCTGAGATCAACAAGTCAGGTCTTGTTATGAGGGTTGGATTCCTCATTTCTCAGTTGGATCTAAGAAATATAAGTTGGGTCTTGGATCATAAAGTTGTATCTCTCATATTCAGTTGAATTTGAATATATTAAATGATTGATTTTGTTTGTATTCATTCAAGTTAAATAAATAAAAGAATGATATTTTATATACTTCATACATTTTGTGTTATACATGTTTATGAATAATTAATTGAATTGCATATATCTTATTCAATTAATTTAGTTAATCTATGAAAGTGTGAATAGTAGCCAACCCCCCCCCTTAGTGTTAGTGCATGTTTCAACATAGTTCAATCTATTATGAATCTCAAAACCAACAAAATTAACCTTCTAAAGGAAGACCACATCCAGTCAGAGAAATTGCAATACACCATGCACAAACATATTTCAACTATGAAGCATCATCATATAAACATTCCAGGATAGTAAAGTGATATTAATTCTAGCGGGAGATGAAAG
>ML785148.1:45623-75327 GCA_009831015.1 Picea engelmannii
TTTTATCCATAACATCCTTAGTCTCTTATGAAAAGTTTACAACTTTTCCTTGAAATTGCAACCAAACATCCATATGCCTCCAAGTTGTAAGGCACCCCTCATATTTTTTGATCTACCTCATACTTGAGAGATTACTCACTAATTTTTACTGTAAAGTAGAAAATGATTTCTTAAGATTGTAAATCTTAACATTGAATATTATAATGGTTTCTAATCACTTACATTGATCTCATACTTCTCCCATAATTCATTAAAATATTAAATAATGTAATGTAGACTAAACAATCTCCTTGTGAATCAACAATGATGAAGAATTCATATCCTTATAGGTGAAAGTATCCTTACATTTGTAATTATATTCGTGTGACCTCTCCTTAGGCCACAAATTATAGATTCTTAATACAACATAATCAAAATTAACTATGAATGATTTAATAGTGTAGGAATTCACACCAAATTAATAGAATGGGGTTTTGATATAGGGCCCATGGAAATTCCAACTACATTTTCATGCTTTGAAGTAGTAAATGCATTTTCTAGTAAGAAATAAATTCATGCTTGTACATTGTGTTTGAGATTTCATAAGATATTTTTTGCAAAGCAATTAATTTTTATGTGTGCTTAGATCACACTCATTCTCCATATTTTCTGCTTAAAACTAGTTTTAGTGAATCTACAATGACACTATGCTTGTAGAAATTAAGTTATGAACCCCTTTGACAAGAGGTTTCAGTTCAAGGTGTAAAGTGGAGATGTTTTAGCTCTAGTGGATGCCCTAAAATAGTGCTCTTGGAAACATAAACATTTCAAAGGACAACATCCAAAGTGGCATAATTGTCTTGGATATATCTCCTTTGGAATATGATAATGATACAATATGTTGTTTTGGTGATTAAGAGTAGAGTATTTTTATACTACACACTCTGTCGATAATCATGAAGACACACAAAAAAAAACATTTCATTCACCAAGTAAATCCACTTTATCACACTTCATGCAGGTTGGATCAATATTCATGAGGTCCATATTTGAAATAAGATTTTATCCAAAAATCGCATATCCTGAGAAGCTAGTAAAAAATAAGGTGTGATGTAGTTGGTATTTCTCCAGGTAATTTGAAATATCATAATGCTCAATGTTTATCTAATTTTTCTCATTTACCACATTGAGATAGTTTTCATTTATTGCATTATCCTTGTCCTCCTTACTGAGTGGAGATCCCACTCCTAGTAATTCTTCATTGATATATATGGTTCTCTTATTACTTATATAGTGTTGGGTCAAATATCTACTACTTATTTTTCTATGACACCAACATGCTATGGCCTCAACGTGTCAATCCCACCAAATATGGATCTTTCTGAAACATGACTTGACTACATATGGTTGATGTAGGCGTTAATCTCTTAGGGCACAAAATAAACACATAAGTTGTAAGATGGGCCTTGAAATCCTATTATATAGTGGTCCATCAGAATCATTAGGGTTTATTTCCCTTAGATCACTAGCCTATTGTTGATGATTAAAATCGCAACGAATTTTTTTGCCTGTAAAGTGTTGCTAAAGCCTATTATTATAAAGCTAAATAATACTAATAGGTGGGACCCCCTTGTAGATTGGGAGATAATATATAGCTCTTATTTGATGTTTGTGCCACTGTTCGACACTTCTTACATGGTTGATGATATCTTATTGGCGATGGACTGGGCTTATTATGTGTTGGTTCTATGTGTGACAAGTGAATGTTGGGTAAGGCATGTTAGGTTATGTTCTAATCTCTAATTTCATGTTATGAGGGCATATGTTGTCCATTGCTACCATTGCTATCTATTCCTAGATTCGTTACTTGACACCTGCACAATGGACATGTTGGTAACAATACATAAGAGCAGTAGAAAAAAAAGGCAAAAGAAAGATAAACAAAATGAAAAAATGAAGAGGTTATACTATACTACCCTACATGCATGGAAATTAAGATGATTATGGCTAATCCTAGCTAGCAAGTTAATGGTTATGCGGTTTGATTGAGTTATATGAAGTGGTGATTTATGTTATGTGACGTAGTGGTGATTTATGTTATGTGACACAGAACCCCTACCTCAGTAGGTTCTACTTGACCTCCCAGTCTAAGGATAGTTCTTAATCTCCCTTTGAGTCGAAATGACCCTTTGATCCCCAGCTGAAATCTTCACACTTGAAACCACAGGTCCTTCTAGAGTTTACGCCTTTGCAAACAAGCACAAGGCATGAATCGCCACTCCATGTGATCAACTGATGTGACCACAGTCTTTATCTAAAGAGTGTTAGGATTTAGTGACTTCATGATTCTTGTTATGAGTCCCTCTGACTCCTTCAATCCCTGAAACCCTGAAATGAGCTAACGGGTCCTCAACTCTTCCCTTATATCTCAACCATATGACCTCAGTCACGTCCTAGGGTCCACCTCCGGGCGCTTCAATATTTTGTGACTCGTGAGTTCGTGAGACAACCTCCTCTCTCTTTCCCAAAGTCCAAATTCGTGACTTCTCCTTCTCAGATCGACGGCCCTGAGCTTCCCGCGATCTGACGGTCCAGATCCTGTTGATACTTCGCGTATCACGAATCTCGAATTGTAACTCCTCCGCTCTTCCAAATTTCGAAAAGATGAAATCTCAAAGCCCTAGGTCAACGAATCTCATTGATCCAAATCTGATGGCTGCTATCCTTCCTGAGCTTACGAATTCTTAAGGACTCTCTCCTTAACCTTTTCGTTGATCTACAAGATCCAACGATCCATGAAAATTCGGTGATTCTCCCTCTAAGAATTTCAACTGTCTATTCAACCTTCAATAACTCTCAGTCAAGGAACTCAATGTATTTTCCTCCTGAACTTGGCTTCTACGAGGTGACTTCAACCCTCGTCTTTCCCTCGAATTTCTTGAAGTCTCTATTCCTCTTGAGATTGTAATATATTGTAACTCAAGGATTCAAAGTAATTATTGCAAACACTCCTTGTGGAATTCACGATAACCTATGATTATTCAAAACCTCCATCCCTACGCACTTCTTGCGACAACAGTTCTTCAACCACTCTTCTTGGTTGGAAAAGTCTAGGAATTTGACCGGCCTGCGCACACCTTGCATGGCTCTGTGCTATATCTTCACTTCTACTGATATGAGAACAACGATATCTCTCTTGAGATTTTTTGAGATAAAACTCAGAAACCTTGTCAACGCACTCCTTGCGGAGTTTGATTGCACTCCTTGCAAGAATTCTCAGGATGAGAAAGAATTGAAACTCATACTCTTCTTCTCATGGACTTCATACATTCAACATGAAATCACGAGCATACATACATATAGCATTGAAACAAATTCATAACAGAGAATATAAACCAACTGTAAACATACCATTCAATAGATGCAAACAGTAACCATGATACACCATAGAATTGGATCAAAGCGTTCTTGTATTAATTCAAATGCTTTTGTACATGGGTTCAATAGCAACAACTATCTTCTCTCACAACTTCTAAAAATATTTGTTCTTCTCTGCTATGTTTCTCTACAACTTAAAATGAGAATAATCCTACAATACAATATATACGAGGGAGCTTTCTAGAGTTTTCCCTCCTACAACTCTAACTATCTAATCAAATTAAAATCTTTACAACTACTTTAAATTTATTACATTAATTGCCTCCAACAAACAGATGAGAGCAATTGCTCAAGATCTATGTTATAATCTTCAAATCATAAAATAAAAAATATCCTCCTAGATATTACATTAATGTTTTATCTTTCAAGTTCAAAACATTCTCAAAATCTGCACTGGTGCGCTTCTAGCTGTCCTCTACTTCCGCTTGCTTGCTGGTGATGCTTCTGCATCATACTCCTCTGGCTGAAAAATTCATGAACTCCTGTTCATGAGATCCTGCACTGTTTGCCCATGTTTCTGGATATTTTCTTCACTTTCCCAACTAGCATCCTCAATCGGGTGACCTTTCCACTTTATCAAATACTCAAAATATGTCTTCCTCCAGGTCTTCTTGCTAACTCTCTGATCAACGATCTTTTTGATCGGTGGCTTCTCAACTACATCCATCTGTTTAACCCACTAAATTTATTTTTGATTTTCTTCTCCCCCTAGTTCATCTACTCTATAAGGATATAGATCTGATACATTGAATATGGGTGATATGCCCACACCATCTGACAATTCTATCTCATAAGCATTTTCCTCAAATTTTCGTAGAAACTTAAACAAATCTATCTTTTTCATCTTCAGTTTATTATATGTCCCCCTTGGGAACCTATCTTTTCTTAGATGTGCTAAAACTAAATCTCCCACTTAAAATTGAAGCTCTCTTTTGTGTTGATCTGCTCTGTTCTTGTATTCCTGGTTGGAATTCTACAACCGCTCTTTAATCTTACTATGGAGCTCCTGCATCTCTATTGCAAAATCTTCCGATCCAACACTTCTGAACTCACACTGCTCTAAGTCTCTCAACTCAGATACTCCTCTCGACTACATTCCATACATTATCTAGAATGGGATTTGTCCTGTGCTTCTGTTAGGTGAGTCGTTATATGCAAATTCTGCTTGCGACAAAATTTGATCCGACTGACTGTGATGTTCAGATACTAAACTCCTCAAAAGGTATCCTAAACTTCTATTCACTAACTCAGTCTGTCCATTCGTCTGAGGGTGATATGTTGAGATAAAAGATAAATCTGTCCCCAGCTTCTTCCATAGTTTCCTCCAGAAATGACCAACAAATTTGGTATCCCTGTCTGAAACAATACTCTTGGGTAAACCATGAAGTCGAACAACTTCTTTGAAAAATAGATTTGCAATGTATGTTGCATCATTGTTTTATGACATGGAATAAAATGTTCCATTTTTTAGAATTTGTCGACTACCACGAATATGGAATCACAACCTCTCTATGTCCTCGACATTCCTAACACAAAATCCATGCTTACCACATCCCATGACTTCTTTGGTACTAGAAATGGTTGATACAACCCTGTATTATGTCTTTTCCCCTTTGGGTGCTTGCAAATTCTACATTTGTTGACAAATTTCTTGACATATGTCCTCATCCTTGGCCAATAATACAAAATTTTCAGTTGCTCAAATGTTTTATCATGGACAAAACGTCCAACCAATCCCCCACTATGTTTTTCCTTTAAAAGGTTTTCTCTCATAGAACTCCTCGGGATACACAACTGATTTCCTTTAAATAGTAGTCCATCCTGGATCAAGTAATCAATCCATTGGCTCCTATCTCTCAGAACAAGATTCTCACATGCTTCATAAGTGTCCTTGAAATCTGAATCATCTCTGTACATATCCTTAAGGTTATCAAAACCTATGGTCTTCACAAGAAAATCCTATAGAATCAAACATTTCCTGCTCAACGCATCAACAACCTTATTAGCAGTTCCATAAATGTTATTTATAACAAAAGTAAAGTTCTACATAAATTCAACCCATTTTGCATGTTTCTGGTTTAATTTCTCCTGTCGAGTTATGAATTGTAAAGCATCGTTGTCGCTATACAAAACAAACTCTTTTGGAAACAAGTAATGCCTCCATTTCTTTAGCGCCTGTATGATTGCATAAAACTCTTTATCATACATGGAATATTTCATCTTGGTCTTGTTTAGTTTCTCACTAAAGTATGAAATTGGTCTATTGTCTTGAATTAAGATTGCTCCAACCACAAATCCACTTGCATCACATCTGACTTGGAATGTTTTACTGAAATCTGGTAGAACCAGAATTGGTTGTTCAGTTATCTCCTCTTTCAACAACTTGAAACTTTTCTCTTATTCCTCTATCCAATGAAAAGATTTATGTCTTTTCTTGACTGTGTCCATCATTGATGCACTAATCCCACTAACATTTTTGATGAAATTTCTTTAAAAACTGGCTAATCCATGAAATCTTCTGACTTCAAAGATATTCCTTGGCGACGACCATTATTTGATTGCTTTTACCTTCTGAGGATCCATCTTTGAATCATTCGAAGAGATTACAAAACCCAAATAAATGAGTTCTTTCTTCATGAAAGACGACTTCTTCAAATTTATCAACAACTTATCTTGTTGTAACCTCCTCATCACTAGATTTAAATGTCTCAGATGTTCTTCCTTAGTCTTACTGAAGATCAGTATACCATAAAGATACTCAATTACAAATTTTCCAATGAAATCCTTCAAGACTTCATTCATTAATCTCATAAAAGTACTTGACACATTCGTCAAACCAAGTGACATGACACACCATTCATACAGTCCTTCAATCGTCTTGAATGTTGTCTTCCATTCATCACCTTCCCTCACTCGAATCTGATGATATCTGCTTTTCAAATCAACTTTTGAAAAAAACTTCGCTCCACTCAAGCAATCCATCAAGTCATCCATCCTAGGTAAAGAAAATCTATACCCGATGGTGATTTTTTTATAGCCCTCGAGTATGTACACATCCTCCATCCACCATATTTCTTTGGAATTAACACTGTTGGTACAACGTATGGACTTAAGATTTCCCTAACCAATCCTTTGTCCATCAAATCTTGGACTTGGTTCTTAACCTCTTCATTCTCCTACAACGTCAGTCTGTAGGCCTCTTTATTTTGTAAACTCTCTCCTGGTATAAGGTCAATGTGATGGCTTATACTTCTGATGGGAGGAAACGAACAAGGTAAATCGTCCACCACTCTATTAGCGAAATTCTTCAGCAGTTCCTGAATTTCCTCTGGTAGATCATCCATCAAAGTACTGGTCAAGATGACTCTAGGTTTTCTTACCACAACAAACTGGATGTCTTGATCTTTATTGACTTAATCCAGAAGTTCCTTCCCACTCATGAGAAGTATAGTATTTCTTGCTTCTTCTTTTACCTTCTTGTCTTCAATTGGAATCAACATATGTGTCCTACCATTCTTCTCCAAGGTGTATGTGTTCTTTCTCCCTTCATGAACAACATTTATGTTATATTGCCAAAGTCTTCCCAACAAAAGATGACAGACATCCATAGGAATGACATCACATAATATCTCATCTCTATAACCCCCTATCTTAAATTCAACTGAACATTGTTTAGTAACTATTACCCGATGTCCTTTTTGCAACCACGAGACTTTATATGGGCTCAGATGTGCAATTGTTTCCAATTCTAGAGTTTCCACCATCTCTATCGATACTAGATTATCTGTGCTTCCACTATAAACTATTACCTTGCATACCCTATCCTTGGTCTTGCAAGCAGTTCTAAACAAACTATTCCTCTGGACTGGATTCTCCACCTCTTTCTCTGGCTTCAAGAGAATTTTCCTCATCATTAAGGATCTTTCACCTTCTGCATCTTCTTCCTCAACATTTCGCCTTTGCTCTTCTGAAATGTGAGCTTCACCTCCTCCATCTCTTTTTCTACTAGGACATTCAAAATATTTGTGTCCAATATTTCCACAAACAAAACACTTTACTTCACCTCCTCTGCCTCTTCCTCTTCCTCTTGCTCATGGAAAAGTGTTTCTATCGGTATATTGTCTTCCCTACGAACTTCCTCTTCTTTCAGGGTGATTATGAGGTTTCTTCTCTTCATCCTTGGGATTTTGTACTCTGTCTTGGGCAACTTCTTTGCCTCTACTCTGACTTCTACCTCTTCCCCTTTGACCTTGCTTTCGGGCCAATTTCTCTTCTGCCTTTAAAGCAATCTGATAAGCATCTTCTACCTTCTTGATTTTCATCATGATCATCTCATATCGAATGTCATATCTCAAACCATTCATATATCTGATGACCTTTTCATCATCACTCTCATGATGACCAACTCTAATGTTTATCCTGCAAAAAGCTTCAGTGTACTCCTTCACTGTCATCCCTTTCCATCTCAAACTATGCATTCTTCGGAACAAATTAATTTGGTAATCGCTGGGTATGAATTTATATTTCATCTTTGTAACCATCCTATCCCATATTTTGATTCTTTTCTTACCTTTGCAACACCTGTCAGCGTGCAGTTTATCCCACCATAGTCTTGCATGCCCTTTCAATCTAGTGACAACATTTTTTACTTTCTTGTCTTCTTCAACATCCTCATAGTCGAAGTATTTATCTAGAGCTCTAAACCAATCTAGCAGATCCTCAATGTCTAATTTCCCTTCATACATCGGGATATCCATGTTTTCTCTGGCACATATTATTGCAACAACTCTGAATAAATGTTCCTCTACAGCATCTTCGACTACAACTTCTTCTTCATCTCCAGCCTCATTTTCACTTTCGGCTTCACTGACATCTCTAGCATCAGCTGTGCACCTTTGTGCTGTCTCCATAGCATCTAATCGAGCACAAAGTTCTCTCATTTACCTTTCCATGACTGGATCAGGCATATCTCTCTCTTGATGTCTTCTTGGCGGCATTGTGTCAAACTGTCCACGCAGAATTTAAATCACAACTATTCTATGTCTTCCCTCTACAGAAAACAAAAGTTGTTAGATAGGCTCTGATACCACCTGACGCAACACCCCTACCTCAGCAGGTTCTTCTTGACCTCCCAGTCTAAGGATCATTCTTAATCTCCCTTTGAGTCGAAATGACCCTTTAATCCTCGGCTATAATCTTCACACTTGAAACCATAGGTCCTTCTAGGGTTTACGCCTTCGCAAACAAGCACAAGGCACAAACCTCCACTCCACGTGATCAACTGATGTGACCATAGTCTTTCCTAAAAGAGTGTTTTCGTTTCACAACTTCGCGATTCTTTTTATGAGTCCCTTCGACTCCTTCAATCCCTGAAACCACAAAATGAGCTAACAGGTCCTCAGGTCTTCCCTTATATCTCAACCATATAACCTCAGTCATGTCCTGGGGTCCACCTCCGAGTGCATTGGTATTTTACGACTCATGAGTTCACGAGACAACCTCTTCTCCCTTTCCCGAAGTCCGAACTCATGACTTCTCCTTCTTAGATCGAAAACCCTGAACTTCCCATGATCTAACGGTCCAGATCCTGTCGGGATTTCACATATCATGAATCTCGAATTGTAACTCCTCCTCTCTTTCGAATTTTGAAAATATGAAATCTCAAATCCCTAGGTCAACAACTCTCATTGATCCCAATTTGACGACTGCTATCCTTCCCGAGCTTACAAATGCTTAAGGACTCTCTCCTTAACATTTTCGTTGATCTGCAAGATCCAACGGTCCACGGAAATTCAGTGATTCTCCCTCCAGGAATTTCAACTATTCGTTCAACCTTCAATGACTCTCAGTCAAGGAACTCAACATATTTTCCTCCTGAACTTGTCTTCTGCGAGGTGAATTCAACCCTCATCTTTCCCTCGACTTTCTTGAAGTCTCTATTCCTCCTGAGCTTGTACTTTACTATAACTCAAGGATTCAAAGGAATTCTTGCACGCACTCTTTGTGGCATTTATGATAACCTCTGATTATTCAACACCTCCAACTCTATGCACTCCTTGCGACCAAAATTATTCAACCACTCTTCTTGATTGGAAAAGTCTAAGATTTCGACCGTCCTGGGCACACCTTGCACGACTCTGAGCTCTATCTGCACTTTGTTGGAGTTACTTCACACACACCTAGGATTCATTTTTCCTAAGGTTTTTCCTTATTTATTAGTCATAATTAGTCATTATCCAGCCTCCTATAATTTAGAGGAGAATATTCCACCTGGAGAATATTCTCTTTCAGTTGACACTTCAATTTGACTAGTTGAGTTGAGTTTAGATGTTGCATTGGTTTTGTCACCATGCAACATTGGGATCATCACCATGATAATTCAACCTTGCCTTGGTATCATCACCAGAGTGGTGCATTAGCCTTGATTCCTTAATTTAACTCCTCACTACTCTTTGTTCAGTCAGTTAACTGAAGACTAGTTGACTAGTTAACTCAACTAGGTGGCAGTTCACTCCCGTAACTGCCTGAGAGACCAGACTAGGTGGCAGTTCACTCTCATAACTGCTGGTGTGTGTCCAAATAGCTCTAGACCACCACTGTGGTGCATTGGTTATCCTCAAGTATAACTCATTGAGTTATGCAGAGTATATCATGTGTAAATTATTCATTATTCACAACAGTTAATGAGAATTCTTCCATTCTTTCTCTCCTTCTTCTTCTTTCTTCTATTCTCTCTGCAAATGTGTGTATCATTGTTTAGATATATTTATTATGTGCAGGTTCAACACATTTACACACTTCTTCTGATATGAGAACAACAATATCTCTCCTGAGATTTTCTGAGATAAAACTCAGAAACCTTGTCAACGCACTCCTTGCGGACTTTCACTGCTCTCCTTGCGGACTTTCACTGCACTCCTTGCAGGAATTCTCAAGACGAGAAACAATTGAAACTCATACTCTTCCTCTCACAGAATTCATACATTCAACATGAAATCACGAGGATACATACACATAGCATTGAAACAAATGCATAACAAAGAATATAAATCAATTGTAAACATACCATTCAATAGATGCAAACAGTAACCATGATACACCATCGAATTGGATCAAATTGTTCTTGTATTAATTCAAGTTCTTCTGTACATGGGTTCAATAGAAACAACTATCTTCTCTCACAACTTCTAAACATCTATGTTCTTCTCTGCAAGATTTCTCTACATATTACAATGAGAATAATCCTACAATACAATACACACGAGGGATATTTCTAGAGTTTTCCCTCCTACAACTCTAACTATCTAATCGAATTTAAATCTTTATAACTACTTTACATTTATTACATTAATTGCCTCCAACAAACAAATGAGAGAAACCGATCAAGATCTGCATTACAATCTTCGAATCATAAAAGAAAAAATATCCTCCCAGATATTACATTAATGTTTTATCTTTCAAATTCAAAACATTCTCAAAATGTGCATTGGTGTGCTTCCAGCTGTCCTCCACTTCCGCTTGCTTGCTGGCAATGCCCCTGCATCATTATGGCATAAGTTTGATATGGTTCTCACCATTGGTTTTAGTGGGTGATGGTTTCAATACATGGTTTAATTAATTGAGTTAATGGGAAGCTTGCTGGCATGTACTAATGGATTAATGGACTGGGGATGGAGGCGAGGTGCATTTACTGCATGTCACCCTTACTCCTTCCACTGTCTGCCACCCTAATCGGGATATTGTTCAACTGTGTTTCTGTGGTTATTGTCCGACTTTCAACCAGAGGGAGAACCGCTTGGCCAACTCGCGTTTTAAGGAGCTTAGATTACAGGTATGTCTTTTTTTTCCATCCATGAGTCTTCTCTGGTTATGAAATAGATATTGTCTTAGATGTATGGGTTTGTATTTTTCCTTAAGTATGGAAACTCTGTAAAATTGTGATTTTTCTGGAATGAATCGTTGGTGGATTTGTCTATGATAATATCTGAAGTTACAATGTATTGGGTCATTATGAGTATTAGCATCCATAAAGGCTCTCTGTCATCCTTTCCAGTTTATTGGAGGGTTTCATTTTGTCTAGACTGGATGACTACCTTCACGCATTGTAGCACCATACCCAGTCTTGGCTTTTATGGGGTTTAATGGGTTTAAAATTCCCCGTGTCGCTACACTTTATTCACTTCGGTATTGGATTATTTCATGCTACCATTGGTCGCGCAGTGGGTCATATGACTTCTTCTTGTCTTTGTCTCACCTTAATGTTGTTAGTTGGTTGACTGTGAGAGACATGAGGGTTATACCCTGCATGTGATAAGTATCGTTACAAGGCCAAATGGAGCCTTGATCCTCTGTTTATAACCTTCTCTATCACGGGATTGTCACCCTGTCTTCGAAGACATTTGTGGTATATCATGTGTGTGCACCATTGGTCTCAGAGGTTCTCACCTGATGTTGGGGGGTGTGACCATGTCTCCTTGTGTTGGTCCACAGGGCCAATCCTTGATTACTCCAACCTCAGTTTTGATAAAGGAAACCCATTATGTCATGCTGAATACATGGTTGATGGTTATGAACTGATGACGCAATGTCGATAATGTTCTATTGTAATGTCCCCAAGGCCGAGCCCTATTGTAAATCTTCTTTATGAAATGAATTGTAAATATGTTTTATAGGCTGGTGAGCCAATTTTATATAAGCTAGTGGGCTTATGTGATTGTTAGGCCAGAGAGCCTAAGTGTTGAAGGCCAAGAGCCTGATTTTGTACCTGTATTTATGCGGAACAATAATAAAATATAAACACCACCACGTGTAGACCGACTACGATGAATGAGTGATGGGGGACTAAGCTTCCACAGAGTGGGAAAAGGATTAGGGGTGGGAAGGTGGGAAGAGGGGCTAAGTGTTGATCCTAGGGGGCTAAGCCTAGGGGATTAAGTCCTTGGGAAATAATATTAAATTATTATTCCAAAAGACATGTGAATATTATGTTTTATCCTAAGTTCTTTTAGGAAAGACAAGCAACTTCCAAATGGAAGGAACGGATGTTGAAGGAATGCATGCAGTTTCATGGGTGACAAGTGTCAACCCGAGCCCATGCAAATAAAACAACTGATATGAGCCGTGGTGAGGGTTCCTCCACTATTCGACCCTCGACGGCCTAAGCGTGAACCCGTCCGACCATTGCAAGAGACCTGGTGCAATTCTGAAACCATGGGGAAAAGTCTGTGTTGATTTTGGGGATAGCCTGTGTTGATTTTCGGGAAGGCTGAGACATCCCCTGTCTGAACAGATTGAGCCTATGTGTGGAAGTCGCAGTACGTGAAATCTCGAATTCATCGGGACCGTCCATCGGGGGAAACACGTGGCTGCCAAACGACATTTCGGCACCTGGGAAACCAAAAGGGAAGAGCCTTGTGTTCGCAAGTTGTGAAATAGAGAAACCCAAATTTCGAAATGATCTACACCATAAATCATAAGATAGGAACTTGACCGTTGGATCAAGTGGAGGGGTAGACAGTAATTTTGGGATTTCGGAAAACGAAAGTTTGAGAGATGTGGATGCATGAACTCCAAATGCCCAAAAACCCGAAACGCGAAACGATTTGCACCGTAGATTTGAGAAAGGTCTAATTGTTGTATTTCACTTGGAATGGACGTGGACACCTGGGTGTGCACCACATGCCAGAAAGTCGAGAAGACATGCGAGAATGGTGGGAGCCAATGATGTCACCAAAGGTGACGTGGAACCTCCTGAATGTGCCACGCACCACCATGGTTAAGGGTGAAAACTGTACTATGGGCCCGAAGAGTAAAGTAAATCGGGATTTCGGGATTCGCAAAGGAGGAGCAGGAGGGATCAAAACTCCAACTCGTGAAGTCGTGAGTTACGAGAGGTGCTAGCACTTAGCCCTAGCCTACAGTTATATGTAGCAGGCGCTAGCGAGGAGGGAGCCATACCCGTATCACATCTTAGGTATCGATGTTTGGAGGAAGAAGAGTCGAGGGTCTTTGACTCATGAATTCGCGAGATCGCGAAGTTGTGAAAGTTGCCTTTGGTTACGAAGGTAGGGAGAAAGAAGGAGCTATCACTCGAAAACCTGAAGTGCCGAAGCCCCAAAATTTTCGAAGACAAAAGAACCATCGAGGATTTAACTATTGGATCTTCATGGACTGAGACCCCAAAGTTCTAAAGTCCCAAAAATTGCAGAGCTGAACAAAGCTCAGAAAACTTAGTGGAATCAAAACATTTTTCTTGTTCATGTTGGTTTATGAGTGTTGTAAGTTTCTTGAAGGTTTAAGGGCCTGGCAAATTTCGGTTGATTGCGCATTGTGTGTGCAGAGTTCAACGAGTGTCAGGACAACTGTGAATCTATGCCGAGTATAGAAATGGAAGAGGTGTGGATTGCCTCCATTTCAGAGAGCGAAAGAGAAGGAAGGGATGTCAACTGGGAGTTGAAGGATCGAACTCCAATGGGCACGGAAAAGAGATGGATAAGGAAGGACATATGATGAAACTCATTGAAAGATTGCAGAAAGATGCCTAGGCTCACCGAGATGATAATCGAAAGCTCATGAGGGTCGGGGATCAGTAGGGAGAATTCAACTTAAAAGTGTTGAAGAACCTAGAAAGAATAGAAAGGAAGTTGGAGAAGAGGAGTGGCTCAAGCAAGACAGAGAATCACAGGACCCCTGAGAGAAGAAGAAGATCAAGGAGTGGTAGAAAACATCATCATTGCTCCCCAAAGCATTCCAGTAGGGAAGCACGCAGTAGTTCAAGCCCATCCCCTACTAGAAAACACAAAACATTTGGAAGGGATGAATTGAAGGGAGATATGAACAAGATCAAGCCTCCAACGTTCGATGGAGAACATAAGAAGAAGGAAGATGCTGAAACATGGTTTCTAGGCATGAGGAAATATTTCCAACTGCATAATTATTCCTCTCATGCAAAAGGAAGAATTGTGATGTATCAACTAAAGGGAAAAGCATCCATATGGTGGGATCAGTTTGTGCAGGTGCAACACATCAACGAGAAAGATATCACTTGGAAGGATTTCAAGAGGTATTTTGAGAAGAAATACCTGACCAAAAGGTACTATGAAAGAAAGATGAAGGAGTTCTTCGAACTCAAGTTAGGCAGCATGACCATCGATGAATACGAACAAAGGTTTTTGGAACTATTGAAGTAAGTTTCGTTCATCAAAGATGAGGCTATCAAGATTCAGAGATATCTGAGTGGACTGCCACCTTCTATTGGTGACAAGATTTAGTATGATGATCCTAAGACTATGGAAGAAACAATAAGAAGGAAAAAATGCTTATATGAATACTAAAGAGAAAGGCCTACTTTTCGAACGGCTTGGGATGATCAGAAGAAGTGGGTAAGCAAATGGTTGAAGTGGGTAAGCAAATGCCCAGACTGCCACCTATGGAGTGTTGGGGCTGTAAAGGGAATCATAGGTACATGGACTGCCCCCACAGAAAAGATAAAGCGAGAACCGTCCACAATGTTCAGCAAGATGAAACCGTGGAGGATATGGGCAGCAGGATGCCAAGGATATACGTAGCCCTAGACAATAAGAAAGAAGAATTTCAATCTCACATGATTGAAGTGGAAGGTATGATCAACAACCGACCAATTATTATTTTAATTGATTCCGGGGCTAGCCATAGTTATGTAGATCCTAGGGTGGTGGAAAGTTTGCATTTATCAAGAAGCAAACATGAAAGGTGTTGGTTAGTGCAGTTGGCTATAGGAACCAAGAGTAAGGTCACTAAATTGGTTAAATCATTTTCGATAGACATGAATGGATTGAGCACGAAGGCTGAATTGAATGTTCTGCCTTTAGGCTCTTATGACTGCTAAATTGGGATGGACTGGTTGGACTGGCACCATGCCCTCCTGGACTGTCATAACAAGAGGTTTACATGCTTGGATGAGGAGGGAAATTGGAAAATAGTCCAAGGAATTCCCAGAGCTGTGGCTGTTAGAGAAATCTCAGCCATGTAGCTGAAGAAGTGTTACAGGAAAGGCTGTCAATTATTTGCAACTCGTGTGGAGGAAGCATCTAGAGATGAAGTCTCAAGAATTGGAGACCATGAGGTACTCACAGAGTTCAAGGACGTATTTCAGGAGGTACCTGGACTACCTCCGAAGAGAGACATCGATTTTTATATAAATTTGATGCCTGGAGTAGCTATGGTGTCGAAAGCTCCTTATAGAATGAGTACGCCAGAGCTGAAAGAGTTGCAATTGCAGCTTGAAGAGCTTTTGAATAAGGGGTATATACGCCCAAGCATGTCGCCTTGGGGTTCCCTATCCCTTTTCATGAAGAAGAAGGATGGGACATTGAGGCCGTGTATTGATTTCCGATAGTTGAACAAGGTAACTATCAAGAACAAGTATCCTCTGCCGAGGATCGATGATATTTTTGATCAGTTGAAGGGTGTGAAAATATTTTCGAAGATAGATCTCAGATCAGAATATCACCAGGTAAGAATAAAGGATGAGGATATCAGCAAGACCACCTTTAGAACAAGGTACGATCATTGCGAGTTCACAGTGGTGCCATTTGGACTGTCAAATGCACCTGTTGTTTTTATGTGCTTGATGAACGGTGTATTCAGGAACTATTTAGAAAAGTTTTTCATAGTCTTCCACGATGACATCTTGGTGTATTCCAAGTCAGAGGAAGAGCATGAAAAACACCTGAGATTGGTGTTGGAAGTGTTGAGAGGACACCAATTGTATGCCAAGTTGAGAAAATTCTCATTTTATCAAAGACAAACCCATTACTTGGGACATATTATTTCAGAAGAGGGGATCACTGTGGATCCTGAGAAGGTTGAGGCCATTCAAGAATGGTCATCGCCAAGGAATGTGACAGAAGTTAGATCCTTTATGGGTCTGGCGAGCTATTATAGAAGGTTTATTGCAATATTCTCAAAGATAGCTAACCCTATCACTTCCTTGCAAAGGAAGGAGAAAGAGTTTCAGTGGACTGAAGAGTGTGAAGAGAGTTTACAGCAATTGAAGAAACTATTAACCAACGCTCCAATCCAGAGAATTGCAAATCTGAATATGGATTTCGTGGTGTGCACATATGCGTATAAGGAAGGGTTGGGAGGAGTTCTCAGCCAAGATGGATTCATAATCTGTTATGAGTCCAGGAAATTGAAAGAGAATGAAAAGAATTATGCCACTCACGATTTGGAGCTCGCAGCAATTGTCCACGCTATGAGGAAATGGAGACATTACTTCATGGGAAGAAGATTTGAATTGAGAAAAGACCACCACAGTCTGAAATATTTGTTTGATCAGCCAACCTTAAATGCTAGACAAAGCAGGTGGTTGGATTTTTTGTGTGAATATGACTTTGATATCAAGCATATCAAAGGGATGGAAAACAAGGTGGTTGATGCACTCAGCAGAAAGGTGCATGAATTGCATGGTACAACCATTAGCATGTACAAGAAGGATATTAAGGATAGGATTTTGGAAGCTGCAAGTGTCGATTTGCAGTACAAAGATTTGGTAGCAAAGCTACAACAGAGTGAAAGGCCACAAAAAAGGGAAAGTTACACCTTG
This sequence comes from Picea engelmannii, assembly GCA_009831015.1. NCBI lineage: Eukaryota > Viridiplantae > Streptophyta > Pinopsida > Pinales > Pinaceae > Picea > Picea engelmannii. The sequence goes on from ML785148.1 coordinate 62,629, forward strand.
GAAGCTGATGGATTACTTCTTTATAAATACATAGTGTATATACCCAATGTCTAAGAATTGAAACTTGCAATTCTAAAAGAAATGCATAATGTGGCGTATGATGGACACCCTGGATATCAGAAGACTGTGGCAGCAGTCAAAATCCATTACTTTTGGCCAGGTTTGAAGAGGGAGATCGCTGAATACATCGCCATATGTATGGAATGCCAGAAAGTTAAGGCTGAGCATAGGCACCTAGCAGGGTTGCTGCAGCCTTTGCCCATTCCTGAGTGGAAGTGGGAAGTGGTGACCATGGATTTTATTACAGGATTGCCCAGAATAAGCAAGCAGCATGATTCGATCATGGTTGTGGTGGACAAGCTTACAAAATAGGCCCATTTTATTCCACTGAAAACCACTCACAAGGCAACAGATGTTGCTAATATCTTCTTAAAATAAGTGGCATGCTTGCACAGAATTCCTAAAACGATTGTGTCTGATAGGGACCCGAAATTCACCTCGAATTTCTGGAAAGGACTGTTCAAAGGATTTAGAACAAATCTAAACTTTAGTAAAGTGTATCATCCTGAGTCTGATGGACAGACAAAGAGGGTGAACAGAGTAATAAAGGACATGCTAAGAATATACGTGATGGACAAGCCAACAAGATGGGAAGACTACCTACATTTGGTAGAATTCGCCTATAATAATGGGTATCATGCATCATTGAAGATGAGCCCATTTGAATAACTTTATGGCAGGAAGTGAAACACACCAGTGAGCTAGGATAATCCAGCTGACAGAGCAATAGTTGGGCCAGAGTTGCTCAAAGAGATGGAAGACCGAATGATAAGAATTAAACAAAATTTGAAAGTTGCCCAGGACAGGTAGAAAAGTTATGTTGACAAGAACAGAACCCACAGAGAATTCAAAGTGGGTGATCATGTTTTCCTAAAAGTGAAAACTAACAGGAGTTCCCTGAAGCTGGGAAGTTGCGCCAAGTTGGCAGCAAGATACCGTGGGCCTTTTGAAATCCTGGAAAGGATTGGGCCAGTTGCATACATGCTTACATTACCTGCATCTATGACTGTACATAATGTGTTTCATGTTTAACTTCTTAAGAAATATATACCTGATGCTAATCATGTTATCGATTGAAATGTGATTCAGGTGGAACCAAAAGGTGTCCTGCAAGTGCATCCTATGCGCATATTGGACAGGAAAAGCAAACAACTTTGGAATCAATCCATAGAGCTTGTAAAGGTCCAATGGCATGGGAGCATGAAGATGTTATGCGAGGAGAGTAACCACATCTTTTTGAAAATTTTGAAAAGCTTGCAGATGCTGTGTAAAGTTGCACTGAGGACAATGCAAAAATAAGGGGAGGGGGATTGTAATGTCCCTAAGGCTGAGCCCTATTGTAAAATTTGTTTATGAAATGAATTGTAAATATGTTTTATAGGCTAGTGAGCTGAGTTTATATAAGCTAGTGGGATTATGTGATTGTTAGGCTAGAGAGCCTAAGTGTTGAAGGCCAAGAGCCTGATTTTGTACCTGTATTTATGCGGAATAGTAATAAAATATAAACACCGTCATGTGCAGACCGACCATGATGAATGAGTGATGGGGGACTAAGCTTCCACAGAGTGGGAAGATGATTAGGGGCTGGAAGGTGGGAAGAGGGGATAAGTGTTGAGCCTAGGGGGCTAAGCCTAGGGGCTTAAGTCCTTGGGAAATAATATTAAAATATTATTCCAAAAGACATGTGAATATTATGTTTTATCCTAAGTTCTTTTTGGAAAGACAATCAACTTCTAAATGGAAGGAACACATACTGAAGGAATGCATGCAGTTTCATGGGTGACAAGTGTCAACCCGAGCCCATGCAAATAAAATAGCTGCGATGAGCCGTGGTGAGGGTTCGTCCACCATTCGACCCTTGACGGCCTAAGCGTGAACCCGTCCAACCTCTGCAAGAGACCTAGTGCAATTATGAAACCATGGGGAAAAGTATGTGTTGATTTTGGGGATAGCCTGTGTTGATTTTCGGGAAAGTCGAGACATCCTCTGTCTGAACAGATTGAGCCTGTGTGTGGAATCTCTGTCCCAAAGCCATAACCATGAGACCATCCTATCCTTGTTGAGCCCGTTGGAAAGCCTGTGTCTGTTTTCCCTGTTGGCTGTTGTGGCCATGTAGTGCTGGATTGCATGTGGCTTGTTGGCCAGTTTGTACAACACTCTCTCCAGGTGAGAGAGGTTATTGAAGTTGGAAGAACATGTTTCTTGACCTGTGAGAGATTCTCTCCAGGTGAGGGAGTGCATAGAGGAAGGAGAGAACTCCTGGAAGGAACCTTGTAGCTGCCACAGAGATCGGAGATTTTCGGTCTGGTCTGTTGTTGAAACCCAATGCAAGGGAGGTTAGCAGCTGAAGGACTGTCTAGGTGATAGAGAAGGTGTATACTCCTGGGGTGGAATAGGAATGTGGGGAAGGAGAGTCTGTGGGAAGTGAGTATGAGTGGTTCCTGGGGGAGAATTCCTTCCTTGTGACTGTGTGTTTTCCCTGTAACCTCAGCCTAGCCTAGGATTCCTTGCCTTGGGGTGGAGCTTAGTCCCAGCTCGGGGGTGACCTACTGCAGAGCTTGATGAGCAGCGCGGTCTAAGGCTAGGAGGTTCGTGGAAGGCCTGCACCTGGTTGGTGGAGTAACCACCGTCTCAAAGATAAGTACCAAATGATGTTTCAATTATGTTACTGCATGTCTGTGTATTTATAATTATCATGTATTCTGCTGTGCATATGAATTAACACTAAAGCTATTGATTATTTATAATAACAGTAATTCTTATGCTCACTCTGAGTTTAAATGTGTTTAACCTATTTTAAATGCATGTCATATATATATATATATAATTAAGCATGAGATTGTTATTCTGTGAAGTAGTGCCTGCCCGACTAATGGAAAGGGAGTGTTACAGTATGGTATCAGAGCGTAACAACTACAAGTAACGAAAGAGTGTTACAGTTTGGTATCAGAGCATAACAACTACAAGTAACAAAAGAGTGTTACAGTTTGGTATCAGAGCGTAATAGCTACAAGTAACAAAAGAGTGTTAGAGTTTGGTATCAGAGCGTAACAACTTCAAGTAATGAAAGAGTGTTACATCTATTATTAAGTCGTCTTTGTTTATTATCCTTACAATGTTTTACTTAGTCACTGCAATTTTGATATACTTAGCATTTCAATTGGTTTATTGAAGAATGGGGTTGATACACATTCACCGTCTTTTGCATTGAAGTTATCAGAATGTTAACTCAAAATTAATTTACAATTCGTTCATGATGTTTCACGCATGATGCATTGGTATGTGTGGCGTTCCTACACCATGAGTCAATGATTACTGTGACTGTGTGTTTTAAAATTTTTCAAATGGAAATGTTGCATTGTGGTAATTATGGCATGGTTATCCATTGTACTTGTTATTGATATTATTTGATTGCGTAATTAGGGAAGGTCATGGGTTTTTCAACATGGCTTTGTTGCAATTTTCTCGACTTGTGTTATGAGATCATGCATGATGTTGTTGCTTTTCTATGTTGGATTAATATCCCAACACTGTGGATATTTAGATTCAGAGTGATCAAACTTGTACAGTCATGGAAATACTCTTGCGTTTTGTCGGATGTCTGTGTATTCCACAACATAGTATGTGTTTAATGGTAATGCATGTCTGTGAGTTTTATTTGCATGTCAAGGTATTTCATTTAAAATATAGATGGTTGTATGTGGTTTTCCATTGATGAATATGATGTTTCATAGCAGAAACAGACACAGGTTTTGTGATAGTATAACCTCATTGCAATTCAATTATTAAATGAATTAAAACACATAATCAAATTAGACATTGGTATTTGTATTTGCTGATTGAATTAATTCGTGGGCTGTGGTTGATTTTGATGCTGAACAAAATCCTTTACTGTTTATTCATGTGGGAAGTATTTTAAAATATTAAATGGATAAGTGAGATGAACAGAGCTCCCCTACATGTTGTTGTGAACTGCATACTATCTTGTTTGATGACACTGTGTTTGATATTTGATTACAAGGTGGGAGCAAGTTAATGCACATGATTGCTTAAACTATGCACAGTAATTGTTTGGGTCTCAGTGGTCATTTGGTTGGTGTGTTTCCTTTTACAGAATGGTTTATGGATCAATTAATTAATTTTATTCCCAATAATCATTCTCTTTCCCTACCATTATTTCTCTTTCCACTAATTACAACCCCCTCGCCTTCCCACACTAATTTTTCACTCCTTGTTCTAAAATTTAATTATAGTCAAGAAGAATTATGTATTGAAGCAGTTTAGAGTCCCATTTTATTTATTGGACTACATTGATGTTTTCTTTGGTTGCATAACAATTGATTTTTGTGGTCTTTGAGAAGTAACCATGTTTCGTTTCCCCTCATTTTATCATTTTTCGTTAAATACAAGCCCCTAGCATATCCCAGGACCTTTTGTTCACCCCCTACTCATTGACAGACAATTAAACAATTTGTATGGATTGGATTGCATGAACCTGATATGTTGCCAAGACAAAATATATTTCATATTTTTAAAGAGTTATCATGTATGGTTGTTAAAAGGACTATTTTCTAATCAATCATGCATGCAGGAATGAGTTTTTTCAGCCGAGGTAGCCATGGCAGAGGCAACCGAGGGAGAGGTAAATTGAACAGAGGCCCAAGAAGGCCAAGGTTCTCCATACACTTTGATGTTGACTCACAAGAGTTAGTCCAGTTGTTTATGGCTGGATTTTTCAATTGGATTGGGCAAGGAGTGATCCAACCTAGGCCTGAAAGGCCTCCTTTCCAAGCTCCACAAGCCCCTGGTATTCCCGTTCCCCCTCATGTCTCATTGCAACCCGAGGTTCTCAAAAATGATGGATGGCAAGATATTGTCCACCCAAAAGTATCCCAACATCATGGTTGACCCAACGTATCCTTACCTTCTCCCCCGCCCATTAAACCGATTTTCCAAGATGCACCTGCTCACTCACCAGTTCAGTTGTCTCATGCTAGCAAAAGGTTGAAATCTGAGTCCCATCATGCCCTTGACAAAGGAATTTCCATTGCTTCCCCTTCCTCACCCTCCAATGGCTCTGACAAATCTATGTCTTCCCATATGCATTTGAGGGATGATTGTTCTCATGTGATCAATGAGATCAGGCCTAAAGACTCAGTACAACCAAAGGAAAATTCAGAAAAATCGAAGGGTGACAACAACAATCAAGGAAATATTGCATATCAGAGTGGCAAATATGGTTTTTGAGTTTTTATGTTATTTATGGTTGATGACAGTTGACTTCAGAAATTTTGGACAACATGTTTTCTTTGGATATATGAGTAATATATTTTTTGAAGATAATTTCAAATATTTTGAGATAAATTGTCAAATGTTAATATGATGATGGGAGTCACAAGGAGGTGTGTTTTTCTTAATTAACTAGTATGTTATGATTGTTAAGATCTAAAGGGAGTAACAAGGGGTCCCACCTACTTGTTAATATTTATTTATAACCCTTATTATGATTATTACTTTTCACCCTAACTAAAAGTTGGTTGAGTCTTTTAATTAACTTAACTAATGAGTAGGTTCAACTACTTCAACCAATTCTAATTTGTTTAAAGGAAAAAGAAAAGGGAGGAACAAGGGGAGGATAAAAGGAGAAGCATACTAAGGCTTGCTCTTTGAGTTTATGCTGAGATAGTTCAATTTTCATTCATTCGTTAATTTATCACAAGCCTAATTCTTTTTTATGATAACAGGGTCTTATTGTAGACAACAAGATTCAAGGATGAATTACATCATTCAGACACTTGTTTTTCAGAGGTGTTGATCTATCTTTGATAGTCTATGTAGACTTGTCTGTTTTTGAATTAGTTTTCATGACTGACAAATGCTATTGTGCAGAGTCGAGTGGGCAAAAATTTGTGGCAAGTTGATCCAACTTTTAGAGTTCATTTTTTATTTTCTATTGGAGGTCCTTTTGTATGTTCCATCGGGGATGTCTAAGTCTGACTTTGGTACAAAATTTTTTCATGAAATTTTGTAAAAAGAATGACTCTTTGGTGAATTGGAATGAAATAAAGGATTTCTTTATGTCTCATCTATCTTGATTATCATCTTGGTGTCTTTACTTTTATCTCTACATTTATTTCAACAACTGTTATATTCAGAAAATCATATAAAAACTGAATTTCCAACAATCTTTTTATTTATAAAAGACTAGCCTAAGCACTTGTAATCAATACTTGTGAGTTAGGATGTTATTTTTGTTGGCTATAAACATAGGGTGATAATCCCGTCTATTTTTATTTAGCCAAGCAGAACCTGAAAATGCTTAAGTATGATCATTTCATATCTTTTCCCCAACATTTATTTGGCAACCATACTGGGGAGATCTTCGATATCTCCCTGGTTAATTTTTATACTCGATTGTCATTGATACATCTATTTTTCTGATATTGATTCTTTGACTGTTTTATTTCTTAATGACTATGCTTGTTGCAAGGCAACCCAATATTGAGCCCAGTCTCCAAGACCAAACCAACATTTCTTTGAACTTGTTTAATACCATTTTAGACACTGCTAATACCCGTGCTGAGCTTAAACATTCTTGGGCATCAGTTGAATGAGGTATTAGTGCTCAAGAATGATTGGAAGCTAGACATATACAACATAGAAATCAACATTAACCTTTTTGTTTCTTTAGTTTTGGCCTTTCTTTCATTTCCTTAGACTCTTGTGATTCTAGAAGAAGAAGAGGCTTATCACCTGAAATCAATCCTATTTATGAAATAGGAAGAAGGAGCATTGTGTTATCTTCCCAACAAAGTGCTCCAAGGAGAACCTTGTCTGATTCATCCAGTTTATATTTCTTTCCCTCATCTGTCATCCACAAGATGACATCTAGTGGTGGCTCTGGTGGCACTGGAAGTGCTTCCTCTTCTCAGTATTCATCTTCATCAGTAATTGGTAGCTTATATAGCCACCATATCCTTGTCCAATCTACCACAAATCCCACCAAAGTTATTAAAAAGTATGGGCTTTTTCAATTTGAAGAAGACGCCACAACCACACCATGGCATGTGTCCTATCCTCTTAACCTAGCACCTGCTACTCGTCCACTTCCTAAATTTAAAGAGCACCTTCCTAGAGTTTCAAGAAATAACACTGTCAGTAAAAACAAACACCTTGTGGCATTTTCTAATGCTTGTCATAAAATAGGGACCAATGAAAATGATACTTGCATGCGCATATTCGTCAATTACTTGGAAGGAAAGGTTGGGGACAATTTCTTTGACCTTCCTCCTAAGATTCTAACTACTTGGGAGGATTTAATCTATTGGTTTCGATCCACTTGTGGGAAATATAAGAGCCCAACTGAGAAGTTAAGGGAATACAATAATGTCACCTATAAGGATGGTGAGACCATCAACTCTTTCAACTTGTGTTTTGTAACACTCTTTCATTAGAAGTTGTAACGCTCTGATACCATACTGTAACACTCTTTCATTTGAAGTTGTAACGCTCTAATACCATACTGTAACGCCCCCTTTCCACCAGCCGGGCAGGTGCTACTTCGCGGAACAACAATCTCATACTTAATTCTAAATATAAGACATGCATTTAAGCAAATAAAACACATTTAAACCCAGAGTAACCATAATACTTACTGCTATTATAAATAATCAATGTCATTAACATTAATTTGTATGCACGACAGAATACATGATAAATATAAATAAACAGACATGCAGTAACATAATTGAAACATCATCTGGTACTTATCATTGAAAATGGTGATTATTCCACCAACCAGGTGTAGGCCTTCCACGAACCTCCCAGCCTTAAACCACGTTGCTCATCAAGCTCAACAGTAGGTCACCCCTGAGTTGGGACTAAGCTCCACCCCAAGGTGAGGAATCCTAGGCTAGGCTGAGGTTACAGGGAAAACACATAGTCACAAGGAAGGAATTCTCTCCTAGGAACTACTCATACTCACCACCCACAGACTCTCCTTCCCCACATGCCTGTTCCACCCCAGGAGTGTACACCTTCTCTTTCACCTAGACGGTCCTTCGGCTGCTAGCCTCCCTTCCCTTGGGTTGCAACAACAGACCAGACCAGAAGTCTCCGCGCTCTGTGGCAGCTACAAGGTTCCTTCCGGGAGTTCTCTCCTTCCTCTGTGCACTCCCTCACCTGGAGAGAATCACTCACAGGTCAAGCAACCTATTCTTCCAACTTCAATCACCTATCTCACCTGGAGAGAGTGTTGTACAAATTGGCCAACAATCCACACGCAATCCAACACTGCATGGCCACAACAGCCAACGAGGAAAATAGACATGGGCTTTCCAACAGGCTCAACAATGACAGGATGGTCTCATGGTTATGGCTTTGGGGCATAGATTCCACACACAGGCTCAATCTGTTCAGATAGAGGATGTCTCGACTTTCTCGAAAATCAACACAGGCTATCCTTGAAGTCAACACAGACTTTCCCCCCCACAGTTTTAGAATTGCACGAGGTCTCTTGCAGAGGTCGGATGGGTTGACGCTCAGGCTGTCGAGGGTCGAATGGTGGAGGAGCCTCACCATAGCTCATCTCAGCTGTTTTATTTGCATGGGCTCGGGTTGACACTTGTCACCCATGAAACTGCATGCATTCCTTCAACATACGTTCCTTTCATTTCTAAGTTGCTTGTCTTTCCAAAAAGAACTTAGGATAAAACATAATATTCACATGTCTTTTGGAATAATATTTTTAATATTATTCCCCAAGGACTTAAGCCCCTAGGCTTAGCCCCTTAGGCTCAACACTTAGCCCCTCTTCCCACCTTCCAACCCCTAATCCCTTGCCCACTCTATGGAAGATTAGTCCCCCATCACTCATTCATCGTGGTCGGTCTGCAGGTGGCAATGTTTATATTTTATTACTAATAATGTGCATAGTTACATGTACAAAATCAGGCTCTTGGCCTTCAACCCTTAGGCTCCCTGGCCTAACAATCACATAAGCCCACCAACTTATATAAACTTGGCTCACCAGCCTATACAACATATTTACAATTCATTTCATAAACAAGATTTACAATAGGGATCGGCCTTGGGGACATTACAATCCCCCTCCCCTTATTTTTTCACTGTCCTCAATGCAACTTTACATTGTCTCTGTAAGCTTTTCAAAATTTTCAAAAAGATGCGGGTACTCTGCCCGCATAACATCTTCATGCTCCCATGTCGCGTCCTCAAGACCGTACCAGGTCCACTACACCTTTACAAGATCCATGGCTCGATTCTGGAGCTGTTTTCTTTTCCTGTCCAATATGCGCATAGGATGCACATGCAGGACACCTTCTCGTTCCATCTGAATCACATTCTAATCGATAACATGATTAGCATCAGGTATATATTTCTTAAACAGTGAAACATGAAACACATTATGTACAGTCATAGATGCAGGTAATGCACACATGTATGCAACTGGCCCAATCATTTCTAAGATTTGAAAACGTCCACAGTATCTTGCTGCCAACTTGGCGTAACTTCCCAACTTCAGGGAACCCCTGCTAGTTTTCACTTTTAGGAAAACATGATCACCCACTTTGAATTTTTTGTGGGTTTTGTTCTTATCAGCATAACTTTTCTCCCTGTCCTGGGTAGCTTTCAAATTCTGTTTAATTCTTATCATTTGGTCTTCCATCTCTTTGAGAAACTCTGGCCCAACTACTGCTCTGTCAGTTGGATTATCCCAACTCACTGGAGTGTTGCACTTTCTTCCATAAAGTGCTTCAAATGGGCTCATCTTCAACAATGCATGATACCCATTATTGTAGGCAAATTCTAACAAATGTAGGTAGTCTTCCCATGTTACTGGTTTGTCCATCACGTACATTCTCAGCATGTCCTCTATTACTCTGTTCACCCTCTCTGTTTGTCCATCAGACTCGGGATGATACACTGTACTAAAATTTAGATTTGTTCTGAATCCTTTGAACAGTCCTTTCCAGAAATTCGAGGTGAATTTTGGGTCCCTATCAAACACAATCGTTTTAGGAATTCCGTGTAAGTGTGCCACTTCTTTTAAGAAGATATCGACAACATCTGCTTCCTTGTGAGTGGTTTTCAGTGGAATAAAATGGGCATCTTTTGTAGGCTTGTCCACCACAACCATGATCGAATCATGCTGCTTGCTTGTTCTGGGCAATCCTGTAATAATCCATGGTCACCACTTCCCACTTCCACTCCGGAATGGGCAAAGGCTGCAACAACCCTGCAAGGTGCCTATGCCCAGCCTTAACTTTCTGGCATTCCATACATCTGGCGATGTATTCAGTGATCTCCCTCTTCAAACCTGGCCAAAAGTAATGTCTCTTGACTGCTGCCACAGTCTTCTAATATCCAGGGTGTCCAACATACGTCACATTATGCATTTCTTTTAGAATCGCAAGTTTTAATTCCTGGAGATTGGGTATATACACTCTATCTTTATACAAAAGTAATCCATTAGCTTCCAAGGTGTAACTTTCCTTTTTCTGTGGCCTTTCACTCTGTTGTAGCTTTGCTACCAAATCTCTGTACTGCAAATCGACATTTGCAGCTTCCAAAATTCTATTCCTAATATTTGTCCTGTACATGCTAATGGTTGTAGCATGCAATTCATGCACTTTTCTGCTGAGTTCATCAACCACCTTGTTTTCCTTCCCTTTGATATGCTTGATATCAAAGTCGTATTCACACAGAAACTCCAACCACCTGCTTTGTCTAGCATTTAAGGTTGGCTGCTCAAACAAATATTTCAGACCGTGGTGGTCTATTCTCAATTCAAATCTTCTTCCCATGAGGTAATGTCTCCATTTCCTTAGAGCATGGATGATTGCTGCAAACTCCAAATCATGAGTGGAATAATTCTTTTCATGCTCTTTCAATTTCCTGGACTCATAATAGATTACAAATACATCTTAGTTGAGAACTCCTCCCAACCCTTCCTTACATGCATCTATGCACACCACGAAATCCATATTTGGATTTTCAATTCTTAGGATTGGAGCGCTGGTTAACAACTGCTTCAATCACTGGAAACTCTCTTCACACTCTTCAGTCCACTGAAACTTTTTCTCCTTCCTTTGCAAGGAAGTGATAGGGTGAGCTATCTTTGAGAACCCTGCGATAAACCTTCTATAATAGCCCGCCAGACCCTTAAAGGATATAACTTATGTCACATTCCTTGGCACTGACCATTCTCAGATGGCCTCAACCTTCTTAGGATCCAGAACAATCCCTTCTTCCGAAATATTATGTCCCAAGTAATGGATCTGTCTTTGATAGAATGAGCATTTGCTCAACTTGGTATACAGCTGGTGTTCTCTCAACACTTGTAGTACCATCCTCAGGTGTTGTTCATGCTCTTCCTCTGACTTGGAATACACCAAGATGTCATCTAGGAAGACTATGAAAAACTTGTCTAAATAGTTCCTGAATACACCATTCATCAAGCAAATAAAAACAACAGGTGCGTTTGACAATCAAAACGACACCACTGTGAACTCATAATGACTCTACCTTGTTCTAAAGGTGGTCTTGCTGATATCCTCATCGTTTATTCTTACCTGGTGATATCCTGATCTGAGATCTATCTTTGAAAATATTTTCGCACCCTTCAGCTGATGAAAAAGATCATCGATCCTTGGTAGAGGATACTTGTTCTTGATAGTTACCTTGTTCAACTACTGGAAATCAATGCACAGCCTCAACATCCCATCCTTTTTCTTCACGAACAGGACCGGGGCACCCCAAGGTGACACACTGGGGTGAATGTACCCCTTCTTCAGAAGCTCTTCGAGCTACAATTGCAACTCTTTCAGCTCTGGAGTACTCATTCTATAAGGAGCTTTCGACACCGGAGCTGCTCCAAGCATCAAATTTATAGAAAAATCGATGTCTCTCTTCGGAGGTAGTCCAGGTACCTCCTGAAATACATCCTTGAACTCTGTGAGTACCTCATGGTCTCCAATTCTTGAGACTTCATGTCTGGATGCTTCCTCCACACAGGTTGCAAATAATTGACAGCCTTTCCTGTAACACTTCTTCAGCTGCATGGCTGAGATTTCTCTAACAACCACAACTCTGGGAATTCCTTGGACTGTTTTCTGATTTCCCTCCTCATCCAGGCATGTAAACCTCTTGTTATGATAGTCCAGGAGGGCATGGTGCTGGTCCAACGAGTCCATCCCAATTAAGTAGTCATAAGAGCCTGAAGGCAGAACATTCAATTCAACCTTCGTGCTCAATCCATTCATGTTTATCGAACATGATTTAACCAATTCAATGACCTTCCTATTGGTTCCTGTAGCCAACTGCACTAACCAAGACCTTTCATGTTTGCTTCTTGATAAATGCAAACTTTCCACCACCCTAGGACCTACATAACTAGGGATAGCCCCAGAATCGATTAAAATAATAAGTGGTTGGTTGTTGATCATACCTTCCACTTCAATCAGGTGCGATTGAAATTCTTCTTGCTTGTTGTCTAGGGCTGCGTAGATCCTTGGCATCCTGCTGCCCATATATTCCACTATTTTAGCTTGCTGAACATTGTGGACAGTTCTCACTTTATCTTTTTTGTGGGGGAAGTCCCTGTACCTATGGTTCTCTTTA
>ML785148.1:75447-86839 GCA_009831015.1 Picea engelmannii
CTTCTTATGTTCTCCATTGAACATTGGAGGCTTGATCTTGTTCATCTCTCCTTTCAATTCATCCCTTCCTGATGTTCAATGTTTTCTAGCAGGGGACGGGCTTGAACTACTGTGCACTTCCCTGCTGGAATGCTTTGGGGAGTGATGATGATGTTTTATACCACTCCTCGATCTTATTCTTCTCTTAGGAGTCTTGCGACTCTCTGTCTTGCTTGAGCCACTCCTCTTCTCCAACTTCCTTTCTATTCTTTCCAGGTTCTTCAACATCTTTAAGTTGAATTCACCTTGTTGATCCCTAACCATCATGAGATTTTGGCTATCAGCTCGGCGAGCCTGGGCATCTTTCTGCAATATTTCAATGAGTTTCATCATATGTCCTTCCTTATCCAATTCTCTTCCGTGCCCATTGGAGTTCGATCCTTCGACTCCTAGGTTGACATCCCTTCCTTCTCTTTCGCTCTCTGAAATGGAGACAATCCACACCTCTTCCATTTCTATACTCGGCATAGATTCACAGTTGTCCTGACACTCGTTGAACTCTGCACACACAAGGTGCAATCAACCGAAGTTTGTCAGGACCTTAAACCTTCAAGAAAACTTACAATATTCATAAACCATCGTGAACAAGAAAAATGTTTCGATTCCATTAAGTTTTCTGAGCTCTGTTCGACTTTGCAATTTTTGAGACTTCAGAACTTTGGGGTCTCGATCCACGAAGATCCAAGAGTTAAATCCTCGACAGTTCTTTTTTCTTCGAAAATTTCTGGGCTTCGACACTTCGGGTTTTCGGGTGATAGCTTCCTCTTTCTCCCTACCCTCGTAACTAAAGGCACCTTTCACAACTTCACGATCTCACGAGTTTGTGAGTCGAAGACCCTTGACCCTTCTTCCTCCAAACGTCGATACCCGAGATGCGATACGGGTATGGCTCCCTCCTCTCTAGCGCCTGCTACATATAACCGTAGGCTAGGGATAAGTGCTAGCACCTCTTGCAACTTTTCAACTTCGCAAGTTGGAGTGTTGAGCCCTTGTGCTCCTCCTTCGTGAATATCAAAATCTCAATTTACTTTACTCTTCAGGCGCACAACACAACTGTCGCCCTTAACCATGGTGGCATGTGGGACATTCAGGAGGTTCCATGTCACCTTTGGTGACATCCTCGGGTCCCACCATTCTCGCTTGTCTTCTTGACTCACTGGCACGTGGTACACACCCATGTATCCACGTCCATTCCAAGGCAATCCAACGATTAGACCTTTCTCAAATCTACGACGCAGATCGTTTCGACGTTTTAGGGTTTCGGGCATCGAGATTTTGTGCATCCACCCTCTCAAACTTTCATTTGCCGAAATCCTGAAATTACTGTCTACCCCTCCACTTGATCCAACAATCAAGTTCCTATCTTACGATCTATGATGTAGATCGTTTCAAAAATTTGGGTTTTGCTATTTCGCGACTTGTGAAAACAAGGTTCTTCCCTTTTGGTTTCCCGGGTGTCAAAACATCATCCGGCAGCCACGTGTTCCCCCCGATGGATGGTCCATATGAATTCAGGGTTTCGCGTATCGTGATTTCAACGTTCCTGTGCAACTCCAAAGGGTTTTTAAACTCTGTGCACATTTTCCAGATCTGATGGTCACGAGGGTTCTCCTTTTTCTCAAACAGATCCTACGGCTCCAACACTTATGGTGTGGAGTCCTCTCTCCCTCTGTCCATATACCACACTGGCGGCGGTATCATAACACTGGTACACCTCCTGATCTTTGTAAGCACGATCAAGTAATCTCCTTGGCACTCAGGAGCACTCAAAGGTCTGAAATTGGTCCTCTAGACACAATTCCTCCTCAACTCTTGGTCCAAAGACCCTTATCTGGCCCATCTAGGCTTAGCGTCGAAACCTTGGCTCTGATACCATACTGTAACACTCTTTCATTTGAAGCTATAACACTTTGATACCATACTGTAACGCCCCCTTTCCACCAGCCGGGAAGGCGCTACTTTGTGGAACAACAATCTCATACTTAATTCTAAATATAAGACATGAATTTAAGCAAATGAAACACATTTAAACTCAGAGTAACCATAATAATTACTGCTATTATAAATAATCAATGTCATTAACATTAATTCGTATGCACAACAAAATACATGATAAATTTAAATACACAGACATGTAGTAACATAATTGAAACATCATCTGGTACTTATCTTTGAAAACGATGATTATTCCACCAACCAGGTGCAGGCCTTCCACGAACCTCCCAGCCTTAGACCGTGCTTCTCATCAAGCTCAACAGTAGGTCACCCCCGAGCTGGGACTAAGCTCCACCCCAAGGCGAGGAATCCTAGGCTAGGCTGAGGTTACAGGGAAAACACACAGTCACAAGGAAGGAATTCTCTCCCAAGAACCACTCATACTCACCGCCCATAGACTCTCCATCCCCACATGCCTATTCCACCCCTGGAGTATACACCTTCTCTGTCACCTAGATAGTCCTTTGACTGCTAGCCTCCCTTGCCTTGGGCTTCAGCAACAGACCAGACTAGAAGTCTCCGAGCTCTGTGGCAGCTACAGGGTTCCTTCCAGGAGTTCTCTCCTTCCTCTGTGCACTCCCTCACCTGGAGAAAATCACTCATAGGTAAAGCAACCTATTCTTCCAACTTCAATCACCTCTCTCACCTGGAGAGACTCTTGTACAAAATGGCCAACAAGCCACACACAGTCCAGCACTGTGTGGCCACAACAACCAATGGGGAAAATAGACACGAGCTTTCCAACAGGCTCAACAAGGACAGGATGGTCTCATGGTTATGGCTTTGGGACATAGATTCCACACACAGGATCAATCTATTCAGACAGAGGATGTCTTGGCTTTCCCAAAAGTCAACACAGGCTATCCCCGAAATCAACATAGACTTTTTCCCCCACGGTTTCAGAATTGTACGAGGTCTCTTGCAGAGATCGGATGGGTTCACGCTTGAGCTGTCGAGGGTTGAATGGTGGAGGAACCTCACCACGGCTCATCTCAACTGTTTTATTTGCATGGGCTCAGGTTGACACTTGTCACCCATGAAACTACATGCATTCCTTCAGCATGCGTTCCTTTCATTTGGAAGTTGCTTGTCTTTCCAAAAAGAACTTAGGATAAAACATAATATTCACATGTCTTTTGGAATAATATTTTTAATATTATTCCCCAAGTACTTAAGCCCCTAGGCTTAGCCCCCTAGGCTCAACACTTAAACCCTCTTCCCACCTTCCAGCCTCTAATCCCTTTCCCACTCTATGGAATCTTAGTACCCCATCACTCATTCATCGTGGTCGGTCTGTACGCGGCGGTGTTTATATTTTATTACTAATAATGTTCATAGTTACATGTACAAAATCAAGCTCTTGGCCTTCAACCCTTAGGTTCCTTGGCCTAACAATCACATAAGCCCACCATCTTATATAAACTTGGCTCACTAGCCTATATAACATATTTACAATTCATTTCATAAACAAGATTTACAATAGGGCTTGGCCTTGGGGACATTACATGTTTCACCAAGTTATACAATCAAATCCCCAAACTCATCATCCCTCAAAACTAAGCCACTTTCATGCATTACTACAATGCATTGCCTTCCCACTACTATCATAGGCTTGAGGAAAAATCCATTGATAATCTCAGTTCCGCTCTGCATACTTGTTCAGAGTATGAAGAACAACTTGAAAAAATAGGTCTTCCTGAGGGAGAATGAGTTAAATAGACGGACATGTCTGCCCTCTTGCAGCTAGTACAATATATGAATAATTGTATGATAGTGTTTGAGAGAAAGGGAACTTTCTCCCCTCTCCTATTCTACACCCCCTTTTAGAAATCCAGGTGAAAATAATTTTCAGCCTAAAGATATCTTGCCTCGAAGTTGGTGTAACTTCTATGAGGAACACCATGAGGAAACCACATGTGAGGTAAAGAAGAGTGCCAGAGATAATATCTTTGGTAAGAGAAAAAAATATATTATCGATGTCCTAGATTTTGCAGAGCCAAAAGATGTCATGGTCATCAATACTAGAAACAAATCCTATGCTTCCAAGGGAAATTTTGATCCTCCCCACAATTCTTCTAGCCCGAGCTCATCCTCACTCACTGCTAATGTTCAGGTTCCTAAGGTTCCCGAGAGTCAAGGAATTACTCCCCCTCTCCCCTCTTCCAAATACAATATCTTGAATTAGTTGGCCAACATCAAAGCAGATTCAACTCTTCTAGACATGGTTGTCATCCCTGAACAAGAGATGCATCTGAAACAATTCATGGAAGGAAAAGCTTCCATTGTAACCAATATTTCCGAAGAGGTAAATGAAGAGGATTCTTCTTTAAATAAAGTAGGTGTACATAAATTTAGATACCCTGTAAAAAATCTCCCTTTTTATATTTATGTAAATATTATGGATAAGATTTCCCATTGTTGCCTCATTGATGGCAGTTCGGGCCCTAGTGCAATGTCGAAGATTATTATGGAAGAGCTAGGATTTTCTTATACAAATGAAAACTCCAGAAGCATGAGCTCCTATAATAGTCTACAAAATCAACCATAGGCAATATTAAGGATGTGACGTTAGTTTTATGCGCTCATCTTGAAATAAGGACAACCCTCAGCATTCAAGTAATTACTCAATTGTCTTGGGAAGAGATTGGCAAGCCTTAACAGGTGGGTTCACTCGAAGGGACGCATTTATCTGTACCTCGGAATAGTAAGAACATCATAGTCCTTAGAGAGGGAAGGGTTTCACCCTACATATAGAGTGTTCCACAATCTAGTGTAAACTATATCGAAGAGGACCTAGCAGTGTATTCCATCTTTGTTGAGGAGGATAATATTCCTTTGGAACGAGTCGATTTAGATTATGATATGTGGCACATGTACTTTGATGTTTCACACTATAATGAAGGTAATGGGGTTGCAATTATCTTTGTTTCTCCTGTAGGAAAAATTCATAATCTGTCTTACAGGTTAGAGTTTTCTTGTACAAACAATGTCACCAAATTCAAAGCTTTATTATTAGGCATTGAAATCGCCTTTAATCTTGGTTGTGGTCACCTTTCAGTTTTTGGATATTCTGAGCTTTTTGTGAACCTAAAACGTAATATATGCTCTCCTAGCAACAAGATGATGGAACGATACACCCAAACTGTTTGGGTGCTTATCTCGAATATTTTATCTTTCAACATAATTCATGTTAAGGGGGACTTGAATTCAATGGTTGATCAGTTAGTTGTCTTTGCAACTTCTCCTAATCAACAACTTTTTCCTCACAAGACCGATTGTTCTTTTCAAACCCTATATTGTCCATATATCCCTGACAATGCAGAATCTTGGTAGGCCCTCCCTAACAGTGACATAAATTTTTCTTTCATTCAAGATGAACCTATTAAGCTCGAGGAAATTATATCCATAGAAAACAATAATATTCTTGAGGGCTTGAATCCTCTTATCGATTATTTTTCATCGAGTGTTGTAGGCAATAAAGAAAAACAGAAAGAAGAGGATTTACGAAGGAAGGTGGGTGAAACTACCTCCTTGAACATTGGGGCACTCGAATCTTCAAGGAACGTTAACATAAGTACCCAATGTTATGATAAAGATGAAATGAAGTTTGATAAGCTACTTGGTGGATCTCAAAAGGTTTATGCTTGGCCTTATAAGAATCTTCGTGGTTTTGATCCTGGTATTTTACAAAATGCTATTCCCATCAAGGAAAGTATGAAACCAGATATGCAAGAACAAATATCTATTAACTCTACATTTAAAGCAATTTTTCAAAGGGAGTTGGGAAAATTATTAAGGGCTGGGATCATTTTTTCAGTCCACCCTGAATGGGTTTCCAATTGGGTACCTTCTTCGAAGACCATTGATCATATTAGAACCTGTATTAAATTCTACACTTTCAATGAAATTGTTATGAGGAATCCTTTTCCTCCTCTCAATATGGAAATAATTCTACAGGAGGTTGTAGAGTTACAGTTGAGGCCCTTACTTGATAGTTTTTTGGATTGCAGGAACATCAAGGTAAAAGGGGAAGATGCTCACAAAACCACTCTTATCACTAATTGGGGTACCATGACTTATAAATTCCTTTTTTCTGGCTTACCTGATGCAATTATCGCTTTTAGAAGACCTATACACACAATTTTCGATGAATTGGTCAGTATCCATATCTATCTTGATGATCTAATTGTGTGCGTCAAGGGGATGATAATTACATCAGAGTTCCAAGTGTTGTTTATGGGTCCTTTCAAAATTTCTTTTGTCCTGGATACTAATTATTACATTCTAAAAGATTTACAGGAGAAATTGTTTCCCTACAACACTAACGGTTCTCGTTTGAAACATTATGAGGGAGCCTAGTTCTGCTTTCATTTTTGTGCTTCTCTTTTCTGTTTTACAGTAGTTTGACTTCTTCTTTCTGTGTTAAAACTTTTCTTGATGCGTTTTCATTCCTGTCTTTTATTGTTGTTGTTTAATTTCTGCAATTTGATTTTTTTCATGATTTTGTTTCCTATCATATTTTAGTTAATTTGGTCAAAAAAGGATGTTGGATCAATTTTTCCACAATGACACTTCTGCAAAGCATTGTTAGTCAATAACAATCAAGCTTACACAACTGTTACGATGATTCCTCTGAAGGAACCCTTGAAATTGTTATATATTTCCATTGTTGTCTTATAAATAATTGGTTATCTCCCGCTTCTTCTTGCCATTTCTTCATCCATTTGAGATTTTTAAGAGCAAGTCCAAAAGTATTTTCCTTGAGTTTAAGAGAAGATTCTGGTTGAATGATTATGCATACAGTGGTAAAACCCCTCATACTTAACATTTTTCATAAGTTATTCCCAGATTCCCGGTCATTTTTCCATTAAATCCGCTCACTTCCCCCTGTTGCATAATCTTCTTGGTTATATCTTCTTGACCTGTTTTTCTTGGTCTACGAAACCATGAGTTCTGAGTTCTAAATCTGTTGAAAACAAATTTCCCTATGGATTCGCCAGTTTGTTGACGATTAAAATCGCAAGGAATGTTTTTTCTCGCAAAGTGTTGCTAAAGCCTATTATTATAAACATAAATAATAATAGTAGGTGGGACCCCCTTGTAGATTGGGAGATAATATCTGTCTCTTATTTGATGTTTGTGCCATTGTTCAACACTTCCTACATGGTTGATGAGATCTTATTGGCGATGGATTGGGCTTATTATGTGTTGGTTCTATGTGTGACAAGTGAATGTTAGGTAAGGCATGTTAGGTTATGTTCTAAGCTCTAATTTCATGTTACGAGGGCATATGTTGTTGATTTCTACCATTGCTATATGTTCCTGGATTCGTTACTTGACACCTGCACAATGGACATGTTGGTAACAATACATAAGAGCAGTAGAAAAAAAAAGGGCAAAAGAAAGATAAACAAAATGCAAAAATGAAGAGGTTATACTATACTACACTACATGCATGAAAATTAAGATGATTATGGTTAATCCTAGCTAGAAAGTTAATGGTTATGTGATTTGATTGAGTTATATGAAGTGGTGATTTATGTTATGGCATAAGTTTGATATGGGTCGCGCCATTGGTTTTAGTGGGTGATGGTTTCGATACATGGTTTAATTAATTGAGTTAATGGGAAGCTTGCTGGCATGTACTAATGCATTAATGGACTGGGGATGGAGGTGACGTGCATTTATTGCATGCCACCCTTACTCCTTCCACTATCCTCCACCCTAATCAGGATATTGTTCAAATGTGTTGTTTTGGTTATGCTCCGACTTTCAAGCAGAGGGAGAACCGTGTGGCCAACTTGTGTTTTAAGGTGCTTTGATTACAGGTATGTCTTTTTTCCCATCCATGAGTCTGCTTTGGTTATGAAATAGATATTGGCTCAGATGCATGGGTTTGTGTTTTTCCTTAAGTATGGAAACTATGTAAGATTGTGATTTTTCTGGAATGAATCGTTGGTGGCTTTCTCTGTGATAATGTCTGAAGTTATAGTGTATTGGTTCGTTCTGAGTATTAGCAGCCATGAAGGCTCTCTGTCATCCTTTCCAGTTTAGTGGAGGGTTTCATTTGGTCTAGACTGGATGACTTCCTTCACGCATTGTCGCACCATACCCAGTCTTGGATTTTATGGGGTTTAATTGGTTTAAAACACCCTATGTCACTACGCTTTATTCACTTGGGTATTGGCTTATTTCATGCTACCATTGGTCGTGCATTGGGTCATATGGATTCTTCTCGGCTTCATCTCACCTCAATGTTGTTAGTTGGTTGACTGGGAGAGCCATGAGGTTTATACCCTGCGTGTGCTAAGTATCGTTACAAGGCCAAATGGAGCCTTGCTCCTCTGTTTATAAACTCCTCTATCACAAGATTGTCACCCTATCTGTGAAGACATTTTTGGTATAGCCTGTGCATGCACCATTGGTCTCGGAGGTTCTCACTTGATGTTGGGGGGTGCCTCCATGTCTCCCTGTGTTGGTCCACAGGGCCAATCCTTGATTAATCCAAGCTCAGTTTTGATAAAGGAAACCCATTATGTCATGTTGAATACATGGTATATGGTTATGAATTGGTGATGCATCGTCGATAATGTTCTATTGTTAACTCATCTCTATTGATAATCCTTAAATTTTTTTACTTAGTCACTACAATTTTGATAAACTCGACATTGCAATTGGGTGATTGAAGAATGGGGTTGATAAACATTCACTGTCTTTTGCATTGAAGTTATTGGAATGTTAAATCAACATTATTTTACAATTGGTTAATGTTGTTTCACACATGATGCATCAGTATGTATGGCGTTCCTACACCATGAGTCAATGATTACTGTGATTGTGTGTTTTTAAAATTGTCAAATGGAAATGTTGCATCATGGTAATTATGGCATGGTTATCCACTGTACTTGTTATCGATATTATTTGATTGTGCAATTAGGGAAGGTCATGGGTTTTTCAACATGGCTTTGTTGCAATTTGATCGACTTGTGTTATGAGATCATGCATGTTGTTTCTACCTTGCTATATTGGATTAATAGCCCAACACTGTGGATATTTAGATTCAGAGTGATCAAACCTGTAAAGTCATGGATATACTCTTGCATTTTTTCGGATGTTTGTGTATTCCAAAACATAGTATGTGTTGAATGGTAATGTCTGTCTGTGAGTTTTAATCGCAAGTCAAGGTCTTGCATTTAAAATATCGATGGTTGTATGTGGTTGTCCGTTGATGAATATGATGTTTCATAGCATAAACAGACACATGATCTGTGACAGTATAACCTCATTGCAATTCAATTATTAAATGAATTAAAACACATAATCAAGCACAACCTTGGTATTTGTATTTGATGATTGAATTAATTCATGGGCAGTGGTTGATTTTGATGTTGAACATAATGGTTTATTGTTTATTCATGTGGGAAGTGTTTTAAAATATGAAATGGATAAGTGAGATGAACATATCTCCCCTACAAGCGGTTTTGGACTGCATACTGTCTTGTTTGATGACATTGTGTTTGATATTTGATTACAAGCAGGGAGCAAGTTAATGCACATGATTGCTTGAACTATGCACAGTAATTGTTTGGGTCTCAGTGGTCATTTGATTGGTGTGTTTCCTTTTATAGAATGGTTTATGGATAACTTAATTCATTTTATGAACAATAATCGCTCTCTTTCCCTACCATTATTTCACTTTCCGCTAATTACAACCCCCTCACCTTCCCACATTCATTTTTCACTCCATGTTCTAAAATTTAATTACAGTCAAGAAGAATTTTGTATTGAAGCAGTTTAGAGTCCCATTTTATTGATTGGACTACAATGATGCTTTCTTTGGTTACATAACAATTGATTGTTGTGGTCTTTGAGCATTAACCATGTTTCGTTTCCGCTCATTTTATCATTTTTCGTTAAATACAAGCCCCTTGCATATCCCAAGACCTTTTGTTCACCCCCTGCTCATTGAAAAACAATTAAACAACTTGTAAGGATTGGATTGCATGAACCTAATATGTTGCTGAGCCAAATTCTATTTCATATTTTTAAAGAGTTATCATGTATGGTTGTTAAAAGGACTATTTGCTAATCAATCATGCATGCAGGAATGAGTTTTTTCAGCCGAGGTAGCCATGACAGAGGCAACCAAGGGAGAGGTAATTAGAATAGAGGCCCAAGAAGGCCAAGGTTCTCCATACACTTTGATGTTGACTCACAAGAGTTAGGACAGTTGTTTCAGGCCAAGGTTTTCAATTGGATTTGGCAAGGAGTGATCCAACATAGGCCTGAAAGGCCTCCTTTCCAATATCCACAAGCCCCTGGTATTCCCGTGCCCCCTCATGTCTCATTGCAACCCGAGGTTCCCAAAAATGATGGATGGAAAGAGATTGTCCACCTGACAGTCTCCCAACATCATGGTTGGCCCAATTTGTCCTTACCTTCTCTCCTGCCCATTAACTTGATTGTCCAAGATGCACCTGCTCATCACCAGTTCAGTCCTCTCATGCTAGAAAAAGGTTGAAATATGAGGCCCATCATGCCCTTAACAAAGGAAAAGCCACTGCTGCCCCTTCCTCACCCTCCAATGGCTTTGACAAATCCATGTCTTTTCGAATGCATTTGAGGGATGATTTTTCTCATGTGATCAACGAGATTAGGCCTAAAGGCTCAACATAGCCAAAGGCGAATTCAGAAAAATCGAAGGGTGACAACAAAAATCAAGGAAAGATTGCATCTCAGAGTGGGAAATATGGTTTTTGAGTTTTTATGTTATTTATGTTTGATGACAGTTGACTTCAAAATTTTGGACAACATGTTTTCTTTGGATATATGAGTAATATATTTTTTGAAGATAATTTAAAATATTTTGGGATAAATTGTCAAATTTTAATATGATGATGGGAGTCACAAGGAGGTGTGTTTTGTTTAATTAACTAGTATGTTATTATTGTTAGGAGCTAAAGGGAGTCACAAGGGGTCCCACCTACTAGTTATTATTTATTTATAACCCTTATTATGATTATTACTTTTCCCCCTAACTAAAAGTTGGTGGATTATTTTAATTAACTTAATTAATGAGTTGGTTAAACTACTTCAACCAATTCTAATTTGTTTAAAGACAAAAGGAAAGGGAGGAACAAGGGGAGGATAGAAGGAGAAGCATACTAAGGTTTTCTCTTTGAGTTTATGCTGAGATAGTTCAATTTTTATTCATTCCTTAATTTATCACAAGCCTAATTCTTTTTTATGATAACATGATCTTATTGTAGACAACAAGATTCAGGGCTGAATTACATCATTCAAACACTTGTTTTTCAGAGGCGTTGATCTATCTTTGATATTCTGTGTAGACTTGTCT
>ML785148.1:100151-111222 GCA_009831015.1 Picea engelmannii
CTCTTCAAACAAAGGATAAAATTTGCATGTCCAGTTTGTGGTCCTAAGATGAAGTATCGTTATTCAAAAAGTTTGGGAAAGGTGGTGTTTGATGAGTATAGGCACCTCCTCCCTAAGAACCATAGGTATCGTACTACTGAAAAACATCTTTTCAATGGGAAAGAAGAGACTGGTTTAAAACCACGAAGAATGACACCTCACCTATGGAGGTTGTAATATAATAGAAATTGTCAAGGTACATAATTTATTTATGTATCTATATCATGTAATGTTTTGAATGTTTATTTTAATCATTGAATTTATTTTACCATATTTGATAATTATTTTTGTGATTTCTTTTATGCTGCATGAAGGCCACCATCATGAAGGTATTAATAATGGGCTTCCACGAGGAATGAAATGTTATCCTAATCAATTCATGAGGTTTCCCTACTATGAGGAGCTAAAAATATCTCATTTGTTTGATACAATGCATATCGGGAAGAATGTGACAGAAACGTTATGGAGAATCATATATCATAGGAGGGATAAAGAAAAAATTGTCAAAATTTGTACTGACATTCATGAAGCCAGTCATGCAATGTGAAGTGTGATATGATCAAATAGAGATGGACTAGACTGAAATAACCTTCCATGGTTATTAAGAGAGAAACAAGGAAATGATGTAAAAGAGGTCATTCAAAGAATTAAATTTCCCACGGGTTTTGCTTCAAACATAAATAATATCTTAACGAAGGTGAATTTGGTGGGGTAAAAACACATGATCGGCATACCTTCATTAAAGTAATAATTTTGGTATACATATTTATATATATTGTCCTTGTACCTATTTTATTTTATTTTTATTTTTTTTGTCTACTTTGGTCGAAACAAATAACGATTCATTTTTTTGTTATAGTATGTTCTACCGCTATCTCTCCCAAAAGACTTTCACAACAATGCCAAACAAGTTATATATGCTCTTGGGAAATACATGAGGTAAGTAGTTGTGATTTATATGCAAAATTTTCTTTCAAATTATTTTTGTACTTAATGACACGTGTTTTACTTGTAATGTAATATATTATATTATGTTATGTTGAAACATGTTATTTTTTTATGTCATGATCTCATGTAGATGGTTGTCATTGAAAGAAATCCATGAAGATGATATAAAGTATTGGAAGACAGAAATTCCTCGTCTAATGTGTGAAATGAAAAAGTATATACCTCCAACATTTTTCAATGCACAAGAACACTACCTCATACACCAAGTTGAGGAGATTGAAATTTGTGGACCTGTTCACACAAGGTCAATGTGGGTGGTGGAGAGGCACTTGAAATCATTGAAGGCATTGGTTAGACAAAGAGCACATTCTAAGTGTTCTATGGTGGAGGGATATATGTTATATCAATCCATGGTGTATATTAGTCAGTATATTCCTAAATTAGCAGTGCCAACTATGCATGCAGTGGATCACATTTGGGATGTGAACTTCATCAAAAAAATTGAAGATTAGGAGCACCTATTGGGGAAAGGTAGAATGAAAATAATGAGAGGTAATATATTAATAATTGTGGATATTTATATTAATAATACATATAAAGTTTCATTTTTTGTGTATATGATCATACTCATTAATATATTAATATCTGTTATTTCATAAATTATTAATATTTATAACCTAAATGGACGTTATAACTAATATTTAATATTGGTGAATTATGATTTTTTGATTCAGTTGCTCAAGAGAGGGATGCATTTCATTTATACATTGCAAACAATCTTGACTGGATGAATGTATGGATTGAAAGATGTAAACAACATAATGGAGTTAGGTTATAATGGCAACAACTGTCTGAATTGGTTAGAGAATCTCATCGTAACATAGATGCCAATTTTACGCAAAGGGAAATTGATTTAGCATATGGTTTGAAAGATGGAAAGGCAAGCAAATTCACCCATTTTATTCATTTATTTTATATTTTGTTAATGTGATTACATGTGTACTTTATTTTTCATATACTTTCCAAGTTATATAAATATATATGTTAATTTATTAATTGACAATGCATCTTTTACATATCTGGAATATTGCAGTTGAAACACCACAAGGCTATGTGGTGCAATGGTCATAAATTTTGCATCAAACAATTGGATGAAACCAGGAAAACTTCTGATAGTGGGATAACTGCAGTATTCCAAGTCACTAATGTTTCCTCTAGGAGTGACAAACATCCTCGAGAATATGAAAATAGATACTATGGGTATTTAAATGATATACTTGAGTGTGACTTTAATTCCTTCAAATTAGTTATGTTCGATGGCAAATGGTATAGGTTACGAATTCATGAATGCGATGATGAAAGAACTATTATTCAACATGCCAATGTATTTCCAATGATTAAAACAATGATGTTTGAAAGAGGACATGATATCTATGTTTTTCTAAGCCAATGTGAACAAGTCTTTTACTCAAATGTTCCAGGTGAGAGGGATTGGTCATTTGTTGTTAGATATGATCCAAGAGGAAGGCTAGTTAAGTATACTCATTTACAGGAAGAAGATGATATTGAAGATCAAGAAGATGATTCACCATATCAGACAGATCTGGAAGATCATGCTGGGTCAATAGATGAAAAAGATGAAGAAGATCATGATCCAGACATAGGAGACAATATTGCAATTCTTGATGATGACATCGATGAAAATATTCTCGAAAATGACATTGATGATGATGATGATATCGTCAATCCTTTCAACACCATTTCTGAACCAGATGATGATATTGATGTTGAGTTCGATGAAGAATATCAAGATACAGAATAAGGATGATTACACAAATGTTGAGTTGGATTAGGTACGTGATTATATATTTTAATTTGTATGAATTATTCTCTTAAAATAATTTACTTATAATTTCATGGGTTAATTAATTTTTTTTAAGTTTTATGCGACAATTTTGTATCCTATGTTACATGTTGTTTAATTATTATGTGAAAACTGAAAATAGTTTCCAATATACTAAAGTACGTGGTAAACTAAAAATATCTTTTACAAACACATAATTTAATTTACCTTCATTAATTTTTGTTTTTGTAGTTTCTATGCATGAATCTTACTAGGACGTTGCCTTCGATTATTTTCTATTTTATACATTGCGTATTGGGGATCAATTGAGAGTGATGTGAGGGGGAGGGGAGGATCCATATGAGCTTCCACCTTCACATGGTTTTCCTTGTTCAGTAGAGGATAAATTATTCTTCAAACCAAGAGAAGATCTTTCATTTTTATACCATCATGATCGTAGATGCCATCAAAATTGTTGTCATATTATTGCATCAATGAGGTTTCGATGAACGTGTTTGTCATTTCTATAAACTTTTCGTTGAAACTGTGATGAAAAATCCATATTTTTATGTATGCATTGAAATTTGACATGGATAGACTATTCACATGTATTAACAATATGGGAAGGTTTTTGGACTCAAATTTGACTCACCCTCCCACTTGTTTCTATCATCAATTCATCATGTTAACCATAAACCCTATTTTTCATATGTTCTAGTAGATATGTTAATGATTCCTAATTTTATATTTGTATTTGAATCAAGGTACAACTAGCTTGCAAAGTATCAAATTTTAATTTCAAGTTGATAAACCAAATATGAAATGAATCCTAATTAAAACCATCAAGTGTTGGAATTTGACATTTAAGTATAGTGTCATGTAGTTATCTTTTAAAACATAGAGAGATTAGTCTCTATAGAAGTAGAGAAATATATTGATATTGGATTCTCTTATAAGATAATGTTGATCCTTTTAACCTTGAAGAAATATTGATATACATGGTGGTGTGAAAAGAAGTAGAATAGGTAGAGGAGAAAATCAAGGATAATTTAGTACCCATCACTTATGCAAACATTTTCGTTGGCAAGAGAGACAAATAAGGGAATTCATCGAAAAGAGACAAGGAAAGGATATCGTCGCAAGAGCAATGAATGTAAATAATCTTGTGACAAATTAGCTATACTATCGATGAAAAACTTTCATCGATAATATAGTTAATTCGTCGCAAGAATCTTTACATGTCTGATAAACAAAGGAAATGGATGAGGTGGTTCCAAGTATATCTAATTCGTTGCAAGAATCTTCAAATGTACACATGGGATACAATTCATCGCCTTTC
Source organism: Picea engelmannii (assembly GCA_009831015.1). NCBI lineage: Eukaryota > Viridiplantae > Streptophyta > Pinopsida > Pinales > Pinaceae > Picea > Picea engelmannii. The sequence continues at coordinate 104,321 of ML785148.1, forward strand.
TTCATTTTCCTTTTAGGTTCTTCATTAATGTATATACAATGTATGTGTGTCATAGTTGTGAGGAAAAATCCATCTTTTTCATTGATTGCTTAAACACCACCATAAAAATATTCCCTTGCAGTACTAGATGTGGGGACGTGTGTACTTAAGAACAAGACATAAATTGTAGTAGGACTAGACATGGGAAACAATGACCTGTGAATGGGGCCAACGTTGAAATGTTTTCAAACTGTTTCTGTATGCATTGAAATTTGACATGGATAGACTATTCACATGCCTTAATGATATGGGAGGGTTTTTGAACTCAAATTTGACTCACACCCACCTTTTTCCATCATCAATTCATCATGTAAACCATAAATCCTATTTTTGTTTCAAAGTACACAAATTGGTTGACGCAAGTTTTAAGTTTGCATCAACCTTTGTTCATTTTTCTTTCAGGTTCTACATTAATGTATATACAATGTATGTGTGTCATGTTTGTGATGAAAAATCCCTCTTTTTCATTGATTTCTTAATTGACACCATAAAAATACTCCCTTGTAGTACTAGATGTAGGGACGTGTGTACCATCGAACGATTTTTAAAAGGAACAAGGAACATAAATTGTACTACGACTAGACATGGGCAACAATGACCTGTGAATGGGGCCAATGTTGAAATTTTTTCAAATTGTTTATGTATGCATTGAAATTTAACTAGACTATTCGCATGCCCTAACGATATGGGAGGATTTTTGGACTCAAATTTGACTCACACACCCACTTTTTTACATCATCAATTCATCATGTAAACCATAAACTTTATTTTTCTTTCAAAGTACAAAAATTGGTTCACACAAGTTTTAAGTTTGCATCAATATTTCTTCACTTTTCTTTCACGTTCTACATTAATGTATATACAATGTATGTGTGCCATAGTTTTGATGAAAAATCCCTCTTTTTCATTGATTTCTTAATCAATACCAGAAAAATACTCCCTTCCAGTACTAGATGCGGGGATGTGTGTACTATTGAATGAATTTTAAAAGGAACAAGGAACATAAATTGTACTAGGACTAGACATGGGCAAGAGTGACATGTGAATGGGGCTAGCGTTGAAAGTTTTTCAAACTGTTTCTGTATGCATTGAAATTTGACATGGATAGACTGTTTGAATGCCTTAACGATATGGGAGGGTTTATGGACTCAAATTTGACTCACACGCCCACTTTTTCCATCATCCATTCATCATGTAAACCATAAACCCTATTTTTATTTCAAAGTACACAAATTGGTTGATGCAAGTTTTAAGTTTGCATCAACCTTCATTTTTATTTTAGGTTTACATTAATGTATATACAATGTATGTTTGTCATAGTGATGAAAAATCCCTCTTTTTTGTTGATTGCTTAATCAACACCATAAAAATACTCCCTTGAAGTACTAGATGCAGGGATGTGTGTACTGTCGAACGAATTTTAAAAGGAACAAGGAACATAAATTGTACTAGAACTAGACATGGGCAACACTGACCTGTGAATGGGGCCAACGTTGAAATTTTTTCAAACTGTTTCTATATGCACTGAAATTTGACATGGATAGACTATTCACATGCGTTAACAACATGAGAGGGTTTCCTGACTAAAATTTGACTCACACACCCACTTTTTTCCATCATCAATTCATCATGTAAACCGTAAACCCTATTTTTCTTTCAAAGTACACAAATTGGTTGACACAAGTTTTAAGTTTTCATCAAACTTTCTTCATTTTTCTTTCATGTTCTACATTAATGTATATACAATGTATGTGTGTCATAGTTGCGATGAAAAATCTATCTTTTTTGTTGATTGCTTAATCAACAGCATACAAATACTCCCTTATAGTACTAGACGCGGGGACGTGTGTAATGTCGAATGAATTTTAAAAGGAAAAAGGAACAAGGAACAAAAAATGTACTAGGACTAGACATGGGAAATAGTGACCTGTGAAAGGGTCAACTTTTAAATTTTTTCAATCTGTTTCTATATGCACTGAAATTTGACATGGATAGACTATTCACATGCCTTAACGATATGGGAGGGTTTTTGGACTCAAATTTGACTCACACACCCACTTTTTTCCATCATCAATTCATCATGTAAACTGTAATCCCTATTTTTCTTTCAAAGTACACAAATTGGTTGACACAAGTTTTAAGTTTGCATCAACCTTTCTTCATTTTTCTTCCAGGTTCTACATTAATGTATATACAATGTATGTGTGTCATAGTTGTGATGAAAAATCCTTCTTTTTCGTTGATTTCTTAATCAACACCATAAAAATACTCCCTTGCAGTACTAGATGCGAGGACGTGTGTACTGTCGAACGAATTTTAAAAGGAACAAGGAACATAAATCGTACTAGGACTAGACATGGGAAAAATTGACTTGTAAATGGGGCCAACATTGAAATTTTTTCAAATTGTTTCTGTATGCACTGAAATTTGACATGGATAGACTATTCACATGCCTTAACGATATGGGAGGGTTTCTAGACTCAAATTTGACTCACACACCTAGTTTTTTCCATAATCAATTCATCATGTAAAACATAAATCCTATTTTTTTTAAAGTACACAAATTGGTTGACACAAGTTTTAAGTTTGCATCAACCTTTCTTCATTTTTCTTTCAAGTTCTACATTAATGTATATACAATGTATGTGTATCATAGTTGTGATGAAAAATCCCTCTTTTTTGTTGATTGCTTAATCAACACTATAAAAATACTCCCTCACAGTACTAGATGTAGGGACGTGTGTACTGTCGAACTAATTCTAAAAGGAACAAGGAACATAAATTGTACTAGAACTAGACATGGGAAATAGTAACCTGTGAACGGGGTCAACGTTGAAATATTTTCAAACTATTTCGGTATGCACTGAAATTTGACAAGGATAGACTATTCGCATGAGTTAACGATATGGGAGGGTTTCTGCACTCAAATTTGAGTCACACACCCACATTTTTCCATTATCAATTCATCATGTAAAACATAAACCCTATTTTTCTTTCAAAGTACACAAATTGATTGACACATGTTTTAAATTTGCTTCAGCCTTTCTTCGTTTTTGTTTTAGTTTCTACATTAATGTATATACAATGTATGTGTGTCATAGTTGTGATGAAAAATCCCTCTTTTTCATTGATTGCTTAATCAACACCATAAAAATACTCCCTTGTACTTCTAGATGTGGGGACATGTGTACTATCAAATGAATTTTAGAAGGAACAAGGAACACACATTGCACTAGGACTAGACATGAACAACAATGACCTATGAATGGGGCCAATGTTGAATTTTTTTCAAATTGTTTCTTTATGCAGTGAAATTTGACATGGATAGACTATTCGCATGCCTTAACAATATGGGAGGGTTTCTAGACTCAAATTTGACTCCCACACCAACTTTTTTCCATCATCAATTCATGATGTAAACCATAAACCCTAATTTTCTTTCAAAGTACACAAATTGGTTGACGTAAGTTTTAAGTTTGCATTAGTCTTTCTTCATTTTTTTTCAGGTTATACATTAATGTATATGCAATGTATGTGTGTCATAGTTGTGATGAAAAATCCCTCTTTTTCATTGATTTTTTAATCAACACCATAAAAATACTCCCTTACAGTACTAGATGCAGGGATGTGTGTACTGTCGAATGAATTTTAAAAGGAACAAGGAACATAAATTTTACTAGGACTAGACATGGGAAACAATGACCTTTGAATGGGGCCAACCTTGAAAAATTTTCAAAGTTTTTCTGTATGCATTGAAATTTTGCATTCACGTGTCTTAACAACATGGGAGGGTTTCTGGACTCAAATTTGACTCACAGACCCACTTTTTCCATCATAAATTCATCATGTAAACCATAAACCCTAATTTTATTTCAAAGTACAAAAAATGTTTAATGCAAGTTTTAAGTTTGCATCAACCTTTCTTCATTTTTCTTTCAGGTTACATTAATGTATATACAATGTATGTGTGTCATAGTTGTGATGAAAAATCCCTCTTTGTCGTTGATTGCTTAATCAACACCATAAAAATACTCCCTTGCAGTACTAGATGTTGGGACGTGGGTATTGTTGAGCGAATTTTAAAAGGAATAAGGAACATAAATTGTACTAGGACTAGACATGGACAACAATGACCTGTGAATGGGGCCAACTTTGAAATTTTTTCAAATTGTTTCTGTATGCATTGAAATTTGACATGCATAGACTATTCACATGCATTAACGATATGGGAGGGTTTCTGACTCAAATTAGACTCACACACCCACTTTTTTCCATCATCATTTCATCATGTAAACCATAAACCCTATTTTTCTTTCAATGTACACAAATTGGTTGGCACAAGTTTTAAGTTTGCATCATCCTTTCTTCATTTTTCTTTCAGGTTCTACATTAATGTATATACAATGTATGTGTGTCATAGTTGTGATGAAAAATACCTCTTTTTCATTGATTTCTTAATCAAAACCATAAAAATACTCCCTTGCAGTACTATATTCGGGGACGTGTGTACTGTCAAATGAATTTTAAAAGGAACACAGAACATAAATTGTACTAGGACTAGACATGGGAAACAATGACCTGTGAATGGGGCCAACATTGAAATTTTTTCAAACTGTTTCTCTATGCACTAAAATTTGACATGGATAGACTATTCACATGCCTTAACGATATGGGAGGGTTTCTGGAGTCAAATTTGACTCATACACCCACTTTTTTCCATCATCAATTCAACATGTAAACCATAAAACCTATTTTTCTTTCAAAGTACACAAATTAGTTGATGCAAGTTTTAAGTTTGCATCAACCTTTCTTCATTTTTCTTTCAGGTTCTACATTAATGTATATACAATGTATGTGTGTCATAGTTGTGATGAAAAATACCTCTTTTTATTTGATTTCTTAATCAACACCATAAAAATATTCCCTTGCAGTACTATATGCGGGGATGTGTGTACTATCGAATGAATTTTAAAAGGAACAAGGAACAAATATTGTACTAGGACTAGACATGGGCAACAATGACCTGTGAATGGGGCCAACGTTGAAATTTTTTCAAATTGTTTATGTATGCACTGAAATTTGACATGGATAGAATATTCACATGCTTTAACGATATGGGAGGGTTTCTGGACTAAAATTTGACTTAGAGACCCACTTTTTTCCATCATCAATTCATCATGTAAACCATAAACCCTATTTTTCTTTCAAAGTACAAAAAATGGTTGACACAAGTTTTAAGTTTTCATCATCCTTTCTATTGATACTGAGAGGGGGGTGAATCAATATCAAGTACAATTTAAAATAAAAAATCAACTTATAATTAAACCATTCAATTTTATCCAATGAGCAATGGACAATAGTATAAGATTTACACCAATACACCACAATACACCATGCACAATATATGATAAATAATCAATAGTTATTGTTCAAGGGAAGTAATGACTTCCAAAGGTAGCTACAACTTCCAAAAATAAAGGGAGGGATAAAACTCCAATATGAAGATACAATCCTTCAATATCAAGAGAGGGTTGTCCTCTCCATCCTTGACCCTTCCTTCCACCCAAAAATATATGAGAGATAATAAAACTTTACATTAAATCATCAACATCAACCAACCATCACATAGAACCTGATAATGCTTCCTGAGACTTCTTCAAATTCTTCAATTCTTCGATTATTGGAATAATATGATCCTGTAGATAATATTACTCAATTTATTCTTTGAAAATCCTCCAAGTTTCACTCCTTTAATCCTCCCCAAAAATAAGTTATAGAGAGAATGGTAGACCTTATTCAATTCTAGTTTATTTAGGAGAGAGAACTTGTACAGAATGCCCTACGCTCAATATTTAACATCAGATTTGAAAACTCACACACATGAAACTACAACCCGTACTCTATCTAATGAAATTTGTCTCACTTCATTTGGATTATATATGAATAAGTTATGACTATTTTACCTGGAGAACCTGTTTATGACTAGATTAAGGACTAGTCAAAAACCGTATCTTCCACAGAGTGTATCTCCAAACTTGTAGCAAATAATGAGTTGAATTTTTTACCATAGGTACCTAGATATGTCTTCTTAATAGCATATCAATTTCACCATTTTAATCGTTCTAGAAAAAAAATTATAGTGAAAATGGTAAGATGACATGTAAATAACATACCTTAGAACACATCACCAAAAGACTTCATCCTCCCTTGAAATCCGACCTTCTTTACTTCAGGTTTCCTATGAAATTCGACTTGTGTGTGTAAAATGAATGTATAATGATATGTATTTATACCCTTTATGCCACTTCCTTTTAACATTAAGGCCAACCTAACACTTTCTTATTTTGTAATTCTTTTCTTTAATTATCTTCAGGGTCGACCTGTACTTCCTTCTTCAATTCACTTTGTCATCTTCAAGAAATCATTTCTCCTAAACCATGATGATCCACGTGACATGCCACCTACCACTGGAAACAACATGATGTATACTATACATCCATGGGTGTTGTGTATACATGTGCATTGTCCTTCATGTCCAAATACCTTCATCAATCTTCTGGTCCAAAAACAATGACTAGGGTTGGAATCAATGATAACAAACAATATTCCAACAATCTCCCCTTTTTCCATTGATGGCAACACTCATGCTCCCCCTATCATCATGATCCCAATTTATCTCTCCCTTTGACATCAATGTAAAAGGGTAGGGCTTCTCCCCCCGAGTTTAATGACAAAAGGTAACTCTATTCTATGGGGCTACTCCCCCTGAACATGTGGCACTCAATAATACTTCATCCTTATTTTTGGTCTTTGGGACTTTTTCTTCTTTGGAATAATTTTGTGTGGCTTCTGTCTTCTATCTC
>ML785148.1:114945-129761 GCA_009831015.1 Picea engelmannii
CCTTCCATAATAGGATCCATTGTATGGTGTTTCCCTACCTCAAGGGTTTTGGTAATAATAAAGTGTGGTTTCTTCTATCTTGCTTTGTGGATCTATTGTGTACTCAGTATTTGTGGTGATTATATTTGTAGATCTATTTTGGTACTTAACAATTACTCTCATCTAAGGAGATGTCATCATCCTTGGAGTAGAAGCTCTTTTTATTGTTGAGACTTCTCTTTTTATAGTAGCAGTTTTCAACAATATGTCTTATTCTACCACAATTAAAGAATTTGAGAGGAGACTTACCTTTGTATCTTCCACTTCCCTTCTCGAACCTTCTTACGAAATTTTATATTTCTTCATCAAGGTCGTTATCCTTTTCTTTTGTCTTATTTATGGATTTAAAGGCTGCTTCATTGTTTGGCTGGTCACTTTCTATACCTGTTCTCATTTCATATGCTATAAGAGACCCATGTAATTCATCCATTATCATTTTGGTCAAGTCCCTAGTTTCTTCAATGGCAGATACCTTAGCATGATACTTCAAGAGAAGTGATCTCAAAACTTTTTTTACAACCAAGGATTCATCGATCTCTTCACCTAATCCTCTGATAGCATTAACAACTTCATCAACTCTACGAAAATAGGTTGCAGTATCTTCCGTTTCATTCATATTCAAATTTTCAAATTCTGCTCTATGTCGTTGAAGCTTGACTTGCTTAACTTTTGGATCACCTTAGTAGATACTCTTGAGTTTGTCCCATACCTCTTTAGCAGTGATGCAACCCATCACTTTGGTAACAATGGTTGGTGCCAATGCTCCTAGAATAACATGTCTGGATTTTGAATTACAACTCATAAGCTTCTTCTCATTTGGATCGGTTAGAGCATTATTTGGGATTACATAGCCATTTAAAAATGAGTACCAAATGTCTACTCCCAAAGCTGTTAGGTAAGTTTTCACTCTATCACTCTAGTATGCATAATTTCTTCTATCAAATCTTTGAATCTCATTTGAAATGTTCTCATGGTCATCCATCTGTGCTTAGGATTTTCCTTCTAGTGGTTAAACTGTTCTGAAGGCAACCTGATCTGATACCAATTGTTGATACCGAGGGGGGTGAATCAATATCAAGTACAATTTTTTTCTTTTTTTTCAAATTATACTTGACCCATTCAATTATATCCAATGAGAAATGAAAAATAGTGTAAGAGTTACACCAATACACCACAATACACCATGCACAATATATGATAAATAATCAATAGTTATTGTTCAAGGGAAGTAATGACTTCCAAAGGTGCTACAGTTTCCAAATATAAAGGGAGGGATAAACCTCCAAGATGAAGATACAATCCTCCAATATAAAGACAGGGTTGACCTATACATCCTTGCCCCTTCCTTCCACCCAAGAATATATGAGAGATAATAAAACTTTACATTAAATCATCAACATCAACCAATCATCACATAGAACCTGATAATGCTTCCTGAGACTTCTTCAACTTATGAAATTCTTCAATTATTGGAATACTTCGATCCTGTAGATAATATTAATCAATGTATTCTCTGAAATGCCTCCAAGTTTTACTCCTTTAATCCTCCCCAAAAAGAAGTTATAGAGAGAATGGTAGACCTTATTCAATTCTGGTTTATTCAGGAGAGAAAACTTGTACAGAATGCCCCGTGCTCAATATTTAACATCCTATTCTAAAAATCTCACACAAGAAACTACAGCTTGTACTCTTTCCAATGAAATTAGTATCACTTCATTTTTATTCTCTATGAATAAGTTATGACTGTTTTACCCTGAAAGCCTGCTTATGACTAGTTTCAAGACTAGTCAAAAACCCTATCTTCCACAGAGTGTATCTCCAAACTTATAGTGAATAATGAGCTGAAATTTTTACCACAGGTACCTAGATATGTCTTCTCAATACCATATCAATTTCACCATCTGAATTGTTGTAGAAAACAAGTTATAGTGAAAATTCTAAGATGACTTGTAAATAACATACCTTAGAACACATCACCAAAAGACTTCATCCTCCCTTGAAATCCGACCTTCTTTACTTCAGATTTCCTCTGAATTTCAAGTTTTGTGTGTAAAATGAATGTATAATGATATGTATTTATACCCTTTATGTCACTTCCTTTTAACATTAGGGCCGACTTGACTCTTTCGTATTTTGTAATTATTTTCTTTAATTATCTTCAGGGCCGACTTGTACTTCCTTCTTCAGTTCACTTTGTCATATTCAAAAATTCATTTGTCCTCAACCATGAGGATCCATGTGACGTGCCACCTACCACCAGAAACAACATGATGTATACTATCCATCCATGGGTGTTGTGTCTACATGTGCATTGTCCTTCATGTCCAAATACCTTCATCAATCTTGCGGTCCAAAACCAATGACTAGGGTTGACATCAATGACAACAACCAAACTTCCAACACTTTCTTCATTTTTCTTTCAGGTTCTAAATTAATGTATATACAATGTATGTGTGTCATAGTTGTGATGAAAAATCCCTCTTTTTTGTTGATTGCTTAATCAACAGCATAAAAATATTCCCTTGCAGTTCTAGATGTAGGGACATGTGTACTGTCGACGAATTTTAAAAGGAACAAGGAACATAAATTGTACTAGGACTAGACATGGGCAACAATGATCTATGAATGGGGCCAACATTGATTTTTTTTCAAATTTTTTCTGTATGCATTGAAATTTGACATGGATAGACTATTTGCATGCCATAACGATATGGGAGGGTTATAGACTCAAATTTGACTCACACACCCACTTTTTTCCATCATCAATTCATCATGTAAAACATAAACCGTATTTTTCTTTCAAAGTACACAAATTGGTTCACGCAATTTTTAAGTTTTCATCAAACTTTCTTCATTTTTCTTTCAGGTTCTACATTAATGTATATACAATGTATGTGTGTCATAGTTATGATGAAAAATCCCTCTTTTTCGTTGATTTCTTAATCAACACCATAAAAATACTCCATTGCAGTACTAGATGTGGGGACGTGTGTACTGTCAAATTAATTTTAAAAGGAACACGGAACATAAATTGTACTAGGACTAGACATGGGCAACAGTGACCTGTGAATGGGGACAACGTTGAAATTTTTTCAAACTTTTTATGTATGCAGTGAAATTTGACATGGATAGACTATTTGTATGCCTTAACAATATGGGGGGGTTTCTAGACTCAAATTTGACTCACACACCCACATTTTTCCATCATCAATTCATCATATAAACCATAAACCCTATTTTTCTTTCAAAGTACACAAATTGGTTGCGCAAGTTTTAAGTTTGCATCAACCTTTATTCATTTTTCTTTCAGGTCATACATTAATATATATTCAATGTATGTGTGTCATAGTTGTGATGAAAAATCCCTCTTTTTTGTTGATTGATTAATCAACACCATACAAATACTCCCTTGCAGTACTATATGCGGGGATGTGTGTACTGTCAAACGAATTTTAAAAGGAAGAAGGAACATAAATTGTACTAGGACTAGACATGGGCAACAATGATCTATGAATGGGGTCAACTTTGAAATTTTTTCAAACTATTTATGTATGCACTGAAATTTGACATGGATAGACTATTCACATGCCTTAACGATATGGGAGGGATTCTGGACTCAAATTGGACTCACACACCCACTTTTTCCCATAATCAATTCATCATGTAAACAATAAACCCTATTTTTCTTTCAAAGTACACAAATTGGTAGACGCAAGTTTAAAGTTTGCATCGGTCTTTCTTCATTTTTCTTTCAAGTTATACATTAATGTAAATACAATGTATGTGTGTCATAGTTGTGATGAAAAATCCCTCTTTTGCATTGATTGCTTAATCAACACCATAAAAATACTCCCTTGCAACACTTGATGTGGGGACATGTGTACTGTCGAACGAATTTTAAAAGGAACAAGGAACAAAAATTTTACGAGGACTATACATGGGAAATAATGACCTATGAATGGGGCCAAGATTGAAATTTTTTCAAACTGTTTCTGTATGCATTGAAATTTGACATGGACATACTATTTGCATGCCTTAATGATATGGGAGGGTTTTTGGACTCAAATTTGATTCACACACCCACTTTTTTCCATCATCAACGCATGATGTAAACCATAAACCCTATATTTCTTTAAGGGACACAAATTGATTGACGCAAGTTTAAAGTTTGCATCAATCTTTTTTCATTTTTCTTTCAGTTTCTACATTAATGTATATACAATGTATGTGTGTCATAGTTGTGATGAAAAATATGTATTTTTAATTGATTTCTTAATCAACGCCATAAAAATACTCCCTTGCAGTACTATATGCAGGGACATGTGTACTTTCGAATGAATTTTAGAAGGAACAAGGAACATAAATTGTACTACGACTAGACTTGGGCAACAGTGACCTATGAATGGGGCCAACGTTGAAATTTTTTCAAACTGTTTCTGTATACACTGAAATTTGACATCGATAGACTATTCACATGCCTTAATGATATGGGATGGTTTCTGGACTCAAATTTGAGTCACACACCCACTTTTTTCCATCATCAATTCATCATGTAAACCAATAAACCTATTTTTCTTTCAAAGTACACAAATTGATTGACGTAAGTTTTAAGTTTGCATCATCCTTTCTTCATTTTTCTTTCAGGTTCTACATTAATGTATATACAATGTATGTGTGTCATAGTTATGATGAAAAATCCCTCTTTTTCATTGATTTCTTAATCAAAACCATAAAAATAATCCCTTGCAATACTAGTTGTGGGGGCGTGTATATTGTCAAATGAATTTTAAAAGGAACAAGAAACAAAAATTGTACTAGGACTAGACATGGGCAACAGTGACCTGTGAATGGGGCCAACGATGAAAGTTTTTCAAACTATTTTTGTATGCATTGAAATTTGACATGGATAGACTATTCACATGCCTTGATGATATGGGAGGGTTTTTGGACTCAAGTTTGTCTCACACACCCTCTTTTTTCCATCATCAATTCATCATGTAAACCATAAACCCTATTTTTCTTTCAAGGTACACAAATTGGTTGACGCAAGTTTTAAGTTTGCATCAACCTTTCTTCATTTTTCTTTCAGGTCGTACATTAATGTATATACAATGTATGTGTGTCACAGTTGTGATGAAAAATCCCTCTTTTTCATTGATTGCTTAATCAACACCATAAAAATATTCCCTTGCAGTACTATATGCGGGGACATGTGTACTATCGAATGAATTTTAAAAGGAACAAGGAACATAAATTGTATTAGGACTAGACATGGGAAACATTAACCTGTGAATGGGGCCAGCATTGAAAGTTTTTCAAACTATTTCTGTATGCACTAAAATTGGACATGGATAGACCATTCACATGCCTTAATGATATGGGAGGGATTGTGGACTCAAATTTGACTCACACACACACACTTGTTTCCATAATCAATTCATCATGTAAACCATAAACCCTATTTTTCTTTCAAATTACACAAATTGGTCGACATAGGTTTTAAGTTTGCATCAGTCTTTCTTCATTTTTCTTTTAGGTTATACATTAATGTAAATACAATGTATGTGTGTCATAGTTTTGATGAAAAATCCCTCTTTTTCATTTATTTCTTAATCAACACCATAAAAATACTCCCTTGTAGCACTAGATGCAGGGACATGTGTACTGTCGAATGAATTTTAAAAGGAACAAGGAACAAAAAATGTACTAGGACTATACATGGGAAATACTAACCTGTGAATGGGGTCAAGATTGAATTTTTTTCAAATTGTTTGTGTATGCACTGAAATTTGACATGGACATACTATTCACATTCCTTAACGATATGGGAGGGTTTCTGGACTCAAATTTGATTCACACACCCACCTGTTTCCATCATCAATTCATGATGTAAGACATAAACCCTATATTTCTTTCAAGGTACACAAATTAGTTGATGCAATTTTTAAGTTTGCATCAGCCTTTCTTCATTTTTCTTTCAGGTTCTACATTAAGGTATATACAATGTATGTGTGTAATAGTTGTGATGACAAATCCATCTTTTTCATTGATTTCTTAATCAACACCATAAAAATACTCCCTTGCGGTAATAGATGCGGGGACGTGTGTATTTTTGATTGAATTTTAAAAAGAACAAGGAACATAAATTGTACTAGGACTAGACTTGGGCAACAATGACCTATGAATGGGGCCAACTTTGAAATTTTTTCAAACTTTTTCTGTATGCACTGAAATTTGACATCGATAGACTATTCACATGCCTTAATTATATGGGATGGTTTCTGGACTCAAATTTGAGTCACACACCCACTTTTTTCCATCAACAATTCATCATGTAAACCATAAACCCTATTTTTCTTTCAAAGTACACAAATTGATTGACGCAAGTTTTAAGTTCTCATTATCCTTTCTTCATTTTTCTTTCAGGTTCTACATTAATGTATATACAATGTATGTGTGTCATAGTTGTGATGAAAAATCCCTCTTTTTCGTTGATTGCTTAATCAATACCATAAACATAATCCCTTGCAGTGCTAGATGCAGGGACATGTGTACTGTCAAATGCATTTTAAAAGGAACAAGGAATTTTTTTTTTACTAGGACTAGACATGGGCAACAATGACCTGTGAATGGGGCCAACTTTGAAAACTTTTCAAACTGTTTCTGTATGCACTGAAATTTGACATGGATAGACTATTCACATTCCTTAACGATATGGGAGGGTTTCTGGACTCAAATTTGTCTCACACAACCACTTTTTTCCATCATCAATTCATCATGTAAACCATAAACCCTATTTTTCTTTCAAAGTAGATAAATTGGTTGACACAAGTTTTAAGTTTGCATCAACCTTTCTTCATTTTTCTTTTAGGTCATACATTAATGTATATACAATGTATGTGTGTCATAGTTGTGATGAAAAATCCCTCTTTTTCGTTGATTGCTTAATCAACACCATAAATATACTCCCTTGTAGTAATAGATGTGGGGGCGTGTTTACTATCGAACGAAATTTAAAAGGAACAAGGAACATAAATTGTACTAGGACTAGACATGGGAAACATTGACCTGTAAATGGGGCCAACGTTGAAATGTTTTCAAACTATTTCTGTATGCACTGAAATTGGACATTGATAGACTATTCACATGCCTTAACCATATGGGAGGGTTTCTGGACTCAAATTTGACTCACATGCCCACTTTTTTTCATCATCAATTCATCATGTAAACCATAAACCCTATTTTTCTTCAAAGTACCCAAATTGGTTGACGAAAGTTTTAAGTTTGAATCAACCTTTCTTCATTTTTATTTCAGGTTCTACATTAATGTATATATAATGTATGTGTGTCATAGTTGTGATGAAAAATCCCACTTTTTCATTGATTTCTTAATCAACACTATAAAAATACTCCCTTGCAGTACTAGATGCAGGGACATGTGTTCTGTTGAATTAATTTTAAAAGGAACAAGGAACAAAAATTGTACTAGGACTAGACATGGGCAACAATGACCTATGAATGGGGCCAACATGAAATTTTTTCAAACTGTTTATGTATGAACTGAAATTTGACATGGATAGACTATTTGCATGCCTTAACGATGTGGGAGGGTTTCTGGACTCAAATTTGACTCACACACCCATTTTTTTCCATCATCAATTTATCATTTAAATCATAAACCCTATTTTTCTTTCAAAGTGCACAAATTGGTTGACACAAGTTTTAATTTTGCATCAACCTTTCTTCATTTTTCTTTCAGGATCTAAATTAATGTATATACAATGTATATGTGTCATAGTTGTGATGAAAAATCCCTCTTTTTCGTTGATTTCTTAATCAACACCATAACAATACTCCCTTGCAGTGCTAAATGTGGGGACATGTGTACCGTCGAACGAATTTTAAAAGGAATAAGGAACATAAATTGTACTAGGATTATACATGGGAAATAATGACCTATGAATGTGGCCAACATTGAAATTTTTTCAAACTGTTTCTGTATGCACTAAAATTTGACATGGATAAACTATTTGCATGCCTTAACAATATGGGATGGTTTCAGGACTCAAATTTCACTCACACACCCACTTTTTTCTCTCATCAATTCATCATGTAAACCATAAACCCTATTTTTCTTTCAAAGTACACAAATTGGTTGACACAAGTTTTAATTTTGCATCATCCTTTCTTCATTTTTCTTTCATGTTCTACATTAATGTATATACATTGTATGTGTGTCATAGTTGTGATGAAAAATCCCTCTTTTTCGTTGATTGCTTAATCAACACCATAAAAATACTCCATTGCAGTACTAGATGCGGGGACGTGTGTATTGTCGAATGAATTTTAAAAGGAACAAGAAACATAAATTGTACTAGGACTAGACATGAGCAACAATGACTTGTGAATGGGGCCAACATTGAAATTTTTTCAAACTATTTCTGTATGCACTGAAATTTGACATGGATAGACTATTCAGATCCCTTAACGATATGGGAAGGTTTCTATACTCAAATTTGACTCACACACCCACTTTTTTCCATCATCAATTCATCATATAAACCATAAAACCTATTTTTCTTTCAAAGTACACAAATTGTTTGACGCAAGTTTTAAGTTTTCATCAGTCTTTCTTCATTTGTTTTCCAGGTTCTACATTAATGTATATACAATGTATGTGTGTCATAGTTGTGATGAAAAATCCCTCTTTTTAGTTGATTTCTTAATCAACACCACAAAAATACTCCCTTCCAGTACTAGATGCAGGGACGTGTGTACTGTTAATTTTTTTTTAAAAGGAACAAGGAACATACAATGTACTAGGACTAGACATGGGAAACAATGACCTGTGAATGGGGCTAATGCTGATTTTTTTTCAAACTGTTTTTGTATGCACTAAAATTTGACATGGATAGACTACTCGCATACCTTAACGATATGGGAGGATTTATTGTCTCAAATTTGACTCAAACACCCAATTTTTTCCATCATCAATTGATATTGTAAACAATAAACCCTATTTTTCTTTCAAAGTACAGAACTTGGTTGACACAAGTTTTAAGGTTGCATCAACCTT
Source organism: Picea engelmannii (assembly GCA_009831015.1). NCBI lineage: Eukaryota > Viridiplantae > Streptophyta > Pinopsida > Pinales > Pinaceae > Picea > Picea engelmannii. The sequence goes on from ML785148.1 coordinate 124,061, forward strand.
TCTTCATTTTTCTTTAAGGTTCTACATTAATGTATATACAATGTATGTGTGTCATAGTTGTGATGAAAAATCCCTCTTTTTCATTCATTTTTGAATCAACACCATAAAAATATGCCCTTGCAGTACTATATGCAGGGACGTGTGTACTGTGGAACAAATTTTAAAAGGAACAATGAACATACATTGTACTAGGACTATACATGGGCAATAGTGACCTGTGAATGGGGCCAACGTTGAAATTTTTTCAAATTGTTTCTATATGCAATGAAATTTCACATGGATAGGCTATTCACATGCCTTAACTATATAGGAGGGTTTCTAGACTCAAATTTGACTCACACACCCACTTTTTTCCATCATCAATTCATCATGTAAAACATAAACCCTATTTGTCTTTCAAAGTACACAAATTGCTTGGAGAAAGTTTTAAGTTTGCATCAACCTTTCTTCATTTTTCTTTCAGGTTCTACATTAATGTATATACAATGTATGTGTGTCATAGTTGTGATGAAAAATCCCTCTTTTTCATTGATTTCTTAATCAACACCATAAAAATATTCCCTTGCAGTACTAGATGTGAGAACGTGTGTACTGTCGAACAAATTTTAAAAGGAATAATGAAAAAAAATTATACTAGGACTAGACATGGGAAACAACCTATGAATGGGGCCAACATTGAAAGTTTTTCAAACTGTTTTTGTATGCACTGAAATTTCACATGCATAGACTATTCACATGCCTTAACGATATGGCAGAGTTTTTGGACTGAAATTTGACTCACACACCCACTTGCTAAAATATTGAACTCCATTATCTCATATTTAAGCACTTACCAATGCAATGTAATAAAGTGGAATAATGTGAGACTTGCCATTAATGTAATAAAGTTGTATCAAGAAGAATTGTAGGGTGATGTATCTGAAGGACAATTTCATGCAGGCAACAATAATGAGGGAAAATGACCATGTGTAAGGGAACTCTAAATGTAAACCAACTTCTAGTGATGAGAAGAAATTATGAGAATTTAATATATTTGTTATAGGTTAGAATAAATGTTCTAGTAGATATGTTAATGATTCCTAATTTCAATTTGTATTTGTCTCAAGGTACTAGCTTGCAAAGTATCAAATTTTAATTTCAAGTTGATAAACTAAATATGAAATGAATCCTAATTAAAACCATCAAGTGTTGGAATTTGTCATTTAAGTGTAGTGTCATGTAGCTATATTTTAAAACATAGAGAGAGTATTCTCTATAGAAGTAGAGCAACATGATATTGGATTCTCTTCTAAGCCGATGTTGATCTTTTTAACCTTCAAGAAATATTGATATATATGGTGGTGTAAGAAGAAGTAGAATAGGTAGAGGAGAAAATCAAGGATAGTAATCAAGGATAATTTAGTACCCATCACTTATGAAAACATTTTCCTTGGCAAGAGAGACAAATAAGGGAATTCGTCAATAGGAGACAAGGAAAGCATATTGTCACAAGAGCGACGAATGTAAATAATCTTTCAACGAATTAGCTATACCATCGACAAAAAAATTTTGTCGATAGTATAACTAATTCGTCGCAAGAATATTTGCATGGGATAAACAAAGGAAATGGATGGGGTGTTCCCAAGTATAGCTAATTCGTTGCAAGTATCTTCAAATGTACATATGGTATAAACAAAAGAAATGGATGCGGTGGTTCCATCTAACTGAATATTGGTATGATTTTATGTATTACTCTACCTCCAAAATTCACCCAATTTAAAGCGCTATATGGTTATGAACCCACATCACCGAAGAATTGGGTCATTAAAAATGCAAGTATAAACTATTATTAATCTCTTTTAAAAGAAAATTGACTACCATAGGTTAAGTCTCTCTCTTTCTCGTGGAGAAATACATAGTTAAAATAAGCTACCTTAATGCAATCAGTGCTGCAATACGGTCTAAATATGCATGAGCTGATATGATTTTGGCCTCATGAATGAGAAATATACCTGGAATGATCAATAAATGTCATCATCATCGTAAATTTCATCATTTTTACATTATGGACTAGACATGGGAAATAGTGACCCATGAATGGGGCTTAGAGGTCGTGAATGTGTCTTTGAATGGTGTTACATGGTTTGCAAGGAGTGTAGGGCTTATATGGTACAATGTACTGTAGTCTATAAGAACAATCTCTATTCCAAACCTCAAAATGGATAGTACCATATCTTGTTCATAAGAAAAATATTCTTTGTATGTTTCCTTTGTGGTGGCTCAAGCCCTCACACATGATGCATGATGATGAAATGTAACAATTTGACTATTGAATGATAGTGTTATGTCGCTTGCAAATTATGAACTGACTTAGCTTGCAAATGAACTTTGACAAGCCCTTATGGACCCAACATCATTTGGTTGGTAGGATATTGATAGCTTTCAAGACTCTTATCTTTGCAAGGAATGTTTCTTTGGTAGGATATTGGTAGATTTCAATATTCTTATCTCTTATATATTAGCGCATGACAACCGTCGGGGACAATTTGAAAAAAAACAAGAAAATTACAATTTTTAAAAGGTAAAATCCAAGCAAATTGAGAACTAATATTTCGTACCTTCATACATAGAGCATACATGTACCTTATAATCCACCTTAATAGTTACATAACATTAATATAAAACAACCTTAAAACTAGAAATTGTACATGTTCAAATAGGTTTCCACTAACACTCTTATAAACCAAACCCTTATGTAATTGTTAACATATAACCCCTAACATTTATAACCATCTTAATCTTATAAAATCTAATATAACCTCCCTATCCCCTACCATATATAATCTCAATAACCTCTATCCCATTAAAAACTAATAGAACCCTTGGTATCTATAAAGACATCTAATCTCTAATCCTTACACCTTCTATTTCATCTAACTAAAATAACATTGGATTCCTATACCCTTTGATCCATAACCCTATAACCCATCTCATTCCTAACCCATATGAGTCCCAAGAAAAATAACCACTTTCATGGTACATTATAACCCATAATATAAGACATAACCACTACAAATCCTAATCCCTAAAACTTTATATAACACCTATAAAAGTTAATCCATAAACATTATAACCCTCAACACACACCCCATAGTAGGTCATGACGGGCTTAGTATTGATGTATATGCTTGATGATATATTAGTCTATAATCAAGTTTTGGTAGATGAATTAAGGGATTACCTTAAGACACCTAACTATTATAACTCAATCACACCTAAACCCTAATATAACCCATCACTTTTATAACCTTTATACCCTTATAATTCATAATCATTATCCTCTATAAATTAACCCCTGTAACCCCTTACCTCCAACATGCATCAGTGTTAATTATTAACTCATATAACACACTCATATGCTTGCAAACAACCCATACAATGGACTCATGTGTTGGATGGAACACTAATCATTCAAGGCTCTTGAGCTCAACAATATTCAACAATATCTTTAGGCACCACTTGTTTTCCTTCCTCGACCATGGTTAAGATCCTATGATATATACTCAGTGCAAAAAAAATCCTAATGAAGTCCATATATTCCAAATATGATGCTAAAAACCCCTTAGTTGATAGGACTTGTGTTATGGTAATTTGCAGGTGTTGTTCATGGTGATTGATCCTAAGAAGTGATATTTAGGGAATAAGGTCCAAGTTTTTTCCTCATGGCCTAACCATGGAATTTGAGATCAAGAAGGTCCAGTTAGGGCTTAAGACCCTTCTTTCCCCCTTAACCTGCATGTTAAGGCCTCAAGACCCATTTATATTGTACAAAACCTACTCATGGCACCATTATATCTTGCTTTGGATTCTAAAGAACACCAACTACAACCTTGAGAAGCATTCCTAATGGGGGGTCTGACACATTTTTATTTAGGGAATATGTTTTGGTTTAATAATGGTACTTGTATCCCTCAAGAAGTCCAAAAATAACCTACAACGGTCCTATGTGATGGCTCAAGGACTCATCCAACACTATATCTTGAGAAGTTGTGTGGGTTGTAGTTGTTGTTCATAGAAGTTAAGCCTAAGAATGTTCACTTAGGGAACAAGTAATCCCTTGTTTCCCTCCCTTGACCTTGGTTAGCCCTTGAGACCCATTATTGGTTCAAAAATAACTTATTCATGGTGCCCAAATTCCACTTTGAGGTGAATGATATGTTACATAGGTCATATGTGGTGGTTTGGCTACTTGTCTATGGTTCTTGAGCTTCATAAGCAAGGTTTAGGGATGAATACTCTTGTTTCATTTCATAAAATATAGTCATGAACCTAAGACCCATCCATGATGATCAAGAAGACCTCATAATGTCACCCATATTCAACTTGGATGCCAAAGACTCCCTAGAGAGGACCCGTGTCATGGTTTTTAGGTGTTGTCGATGGTGGTTGAGCTCGAGAAGGTTTAGTTAGAGATTTAGGCCATTGTTTCCAACTTGCCATGTTTATGCCTCTACACCCATTTTCAATGTACAAAACATAATCATGATGCCTATATACCTATTAAAGGCCAATTAAGTTATGCTATGCTGGTTTGAGGACTTGTTCAAGGCTCTTGATGAAAACGTGTTCACCCATCCATGGTATTTTGTGGTGACCCAAGGACTTGTTCATGGTGCTTGAGCTAGATATGGTATGTTTGGGGCTTGATTTGTTGTTTCCCTCCCTTGGCCATGCAGGTTAATGGCTTGAGGCTTGTTTCCCTACCACAACCATGTTCAAGTCCATGAGACCCATATGTATATAGTATGAAAAATAGATAAAAGGTGATGGTCTGGGTGTTGTTCATGGAACATGAGCTTGAGAAGGTTCAATTATGGCTTAAGTCCTTTACTCCCCCCTTAACCATTTTTAGGTGTTAAGAACCATTTCTAGGGAACAAAACCTACTCATGGCACCTATATCCTACAACTTAGAGGCCTTCAAGGAAGCCTTACAAATGAGTGATGTGTTGGTTAAGGCCTCTCTACCCATCCTTACTATAACAAATCTCCTAATGGTGTCCTTATCCAACTCTGATGCTAAGGACCCCCTAGAGAGGAATTGTGTTGTGGTTTCTAGGTGTTGTTCATGATGAATGAGCCTAATAAGTGTCATTTAGGGCCCTCATATCCCTTGACATTGGTTATACCTTAATACTAATTATTGGTTCATGTATCGGTTATTTTCCCATCTTTTCACCTAAGTTTCATAATTTTTATAGTGATAATTACTAAAAGAAATTACCCCTTCATAAAAAAATCAAAGAGTAAATATCTATTATTAATACAATTTGAAAAAAAAATACTAAAATCCTTTAATTCAAATAATTATTACTTTTTTTTTATATCTACTCTACTCAATATTAAAATGTAGAAATAACCTTCGATTTCACCCATACGCTTTGAGGCCAAGAGAAGGTTTGGTGAGGCATATTTTTTAATTAAGGTGGGTTTTATTTAACGTAGAATCATACTTCGATTTTACCCATACGCTTTGAGGCCGAGACAGGGTTTGGTAAGGAGGGATTTCTTAATTAAGGTGGGTTTTCTTTAAGGTAGAAACATAATTCAAATCAATTACCCTTCTTCAAGCAAACAATCCCATCCGAGACCGAGCAAACCGAGCAAGGAGACTTTGGTACCTATCTCTCTGTGACCTATGCTACCCTTGATTCTACCATATC
>ML785148.1:135237-164092 GCA_009831015.1 Picea engelmannii
AACCTACTAAAAAACTAACCTTTATCCTTATTGACACTCAAGGTCCCCTACCTTATCACTAGATTAGAGCCATCTCTCAAACAAAATGGGAATCTCCTCATGAATATTCTAGTATCGTTCCTCCCCCCTCTCCCCAAGCTAGTTGATTTCTTGCCTCCTATTATTCTTCCTTCATTCAAAGGTCATTCTCTCATTTCTTTGAGATGTCGGCCTACATGAATGTTCTCTAAGCATGTACTGACTAGACAACCCATATAATTCATTCCCTTTTACGGTTTCTCCCCTAGGCTTACAAAATCTTTGTCCCCTTCTCTCTCCTTAGATATTTCCCACATTCCTTTGAGAGAGGAATGGAAACCCAATATGGTAAACATGTTTTTCATCTAGATCCATCACAATGATTTCACCATCAAATGAGTAATTTATGATCTTGGATTTTCCATTAACATCATAAGAACTCCTATCTATCTTGTCCTTAGTGTTAATTTATTTTCACCCACTTGTTGGACCCTTTAAGGTTTCAACAAATCTAAGACTAGACCCCTCAATTCTATTGTGATCCCTATTTGTTTGGTCTTGATATTGTAGACACCCATTTTTTAGTACTTCTAGTAGACCTAGAGTACAACATCCTCCTAGGTCTACCTTAGTTAGATGCAATGAATATATTTATCCTTTTCACCTTCAAAAGTGAGCTCTTATTTTTCCATGAAGGCGAGAATTAGTATAATTTAGGGATATCACATTAATGTGTCCTTAATTGTTATCACTCCAAGAGTCACTCTAGGTTGCAGATCAAGTGAGCTCGGTAACTTAATCAAATGTTTCAAACAAAGCTATAAAATGGATCAAGTTGAATGAATTGATATGATCTCACTCACTCAAGACATATATAAACACACTCATACAAATAGGGCCTTCACTGTACTAATCAAATAACTTAATAATTGAAAGTGGATGGAGAATGCTATCATACCAACAAGATCATATACACTAAGAGTACATATGAAAGGCTAGTTACAATAGGAAAAGTACTTGTGATTCTAGTTTATCAATGAAAAGACAAGATGACAGTTATCAGTCATTAGATAAACATAGAAAAATGAACATAATATTCAGCCACAGGTACATAAAAAGATGAAGATGAAGGTCTGAACAGATATAGTGAAAAGAGCTGATATTCCAATATGCATTCAAAAGTATTTTACAAAGGAGTCTCCCAAATCCTCCAAATCGAACCCTCTTTAGCTCCTCCCTTTGGTCCTATTTATAGAGATATTACATGCTCATATTGATCCAAAATAGATGGATCTCATAACATCTTCACCTATCTTTAGTTTGTTGAAGATATCCAACTCAAATCTGAATTTGTGAGGTGGCTAGCAAAAACAGAGTATAAAATTTCTGGAAATATTTTGCTCAAAGATTGACCTATATCTCCCAAATAAAAAAATATTTTGGAAACATGAGAGATTTGTTTTAAGGGGCTCTCATTATTTTAACAAACCTCTCTCAACTTTCAAAAATACCTTTCCATCGAATCAGAATCTATCTCGAAAGAACATGACTAAAACATGAAAATACAAATTTCCAAATCTAGTCATATTCCTACAATCTAGGATTTGATCCCTAGAATGTTTCCATTGAGGAAACAAAGTGCCACCTGCATGATTTGATGGGGGATGATATTATATTCAAATACATGTGTCCACCTTGACCCAAAAATCCTCTTTCCAAGTCAAATTTTGACCAAAACGCATCCATGTTGAAAGTTGAAGAGTTGGTAGCGCAATACATAGGAAAAACACAGTTTGCGCTAACAACTTGTTTTATATGGTTGTTTTGACATTTATGCATGAATAAATGACCTTGAAGGTGAATTAAAGGCTTGAATTTGTCTCTTTAGACTTGATATTTCATAACATAACCTGTCATATGCTAGGGCATACCAATTTTGGTCATTTAGGCTTTCCCCTACATTATTATGCAAAATTAGTGTTTATGCCATAATGTGTCACTCCAAGTACTTTAGACAAGCATACAATGCATCTGAAATTGAATCTTGTAAGGATAATACTTTGTACCCTTAAGAAAGGCCTTTGTAATACTGTCACTGTAGACATGTCCCTCTTTGACAAGCTCAACCAATCAACCCTTACTTCATATAAAACAAAGTATGTAGTGAATGTACATCTCAGTGTATTTACACTTACTAAGGTTTTCATAATTCAATATATGAGTCTATGAGGAATGTGGACTCAACTCTTCATCAGAACAATTTGTAAACATATACCTTATATCTCCCTAAGACATCAATTTTATATGTGTAACTTCATATGTTTAAAATAAACATAGAAGTTTTTTGCAAATGCTATATATATATTTAATTTCTCAAAACTGAAAGAAGAATTCCTCTAAGATACTACCATATACACCCTCCTTTGAATTATGTTAAATTACTCATCATTAAAGAACCAAAATAGAGTGCATGTCTTCATTATTGGTTGTTGCATATCAAAACCATAGCAACATAACTGTGTTATGCTCTTCTGTTCTTGTGAGGGCTATAAATCTGCCATGATAGATAAAGCTCTCTGCAAGGGACTTGGAATTTTACTCACCAAAACCTTAACATACTTTCCTCTTACTTCATTAGGGATTCCATATGAAAAAAACAAAGTAATTGTTCAACATTTTGAAGACAAAAGGTGGACAGTGAACCCCCTTCATGAATACCAATTGCAAGACTGAAAAACTTATTAAAGGCTGATTGGAATTAGACATTGCGGGAGCTAACACTTAATATGTCCAAAATCAAGAGGGATATCACATTACATTAGGTGGTTGACTACTATTCCATAGTGTGAAATCTAACCATAGTGCATATTGCTTGCATGGATAAGTGAGTCGAATTAAGGTGCACCCACCTATAGATTCACTAAGTTGGGAATCCACTGCATGCATGAGTGCCCCTACTAATATTGGTAATTTCACTCTCTAATTGTGCATCCAAAACTAAATATATACCAATTTTATTTAGAACTTTGAATATAGAAAAAAAAAAGTTCAAAAATTGGAACTAGGATGAGGATGGACTACTCACTAACAACACGTGCACATGGAAATGAAGGTACAACCAAACATGTACCTGTCAGATATTTCTTTGTTGAGTGAGTAAATATTAGGACAAATAGAGGGAAATGTGACTGCATCTAGTAGATATGATAAGGAAACAAGGACCAGGGGTGAAAAAGTCAGAAGAAAATTTTGTAGACGCATGGAATTTTTTCTTGTCGAAGGAGGATCATGCTCTTATGATGATGAGAGAATAGGAGACATAGAGGTTCCACTCAGGTATAAGCATTTGGTGAAACAATGGGTACCTAAGGAAATACCTCCTATAGATGTTGACTTCCTTTTCAATAATATGACATATCACATTGCACCATTCTCCTTGCATGGCCTAAGGCTATTTTCCATGGATGGAATAACTGTAAAATACAATACAATAACTGAATTGATGGACTATGTCGAAACTTGTTACAATTATAACGATTGGATGTGACTGGTCCGGTACATGCCAGGTATGCAGAGATATGCACTCGCCACAAATTATATACAACTAATAAACAAGGATAAAAATAAGGGCGCGACTATTTATATTGATGGAAAGCCTAAAGCTTCTAACAATATTGTAGGGTTTATAAACAGTACATGACCCAGGACAACAAACAAGAAACCAAATTTCATATATGAGGGACGCGAAGAGAATCGGGTAGTCCTATGCGCAATAAAAAAAATAGCTCCTGGGGAAGAGTTATTAGTGGATTACCATTTGAATCGAATAAAAACATCGAATAATAGTGTGGGGGTACTTATGAAACACCTCTTTAAACAACCTCTACTTATTGCATTATATTGTTTTTTTATCTTTAACATTGTTTTAAATATTTCACGGTCCCAATTTTATAATAATGTGGGAGGTTGATTTTATTTGGATGGCAATCAATTTTTTTGTTATCGTTAACAATTTTTTAAATATTTGGGGGTTCTAATTATATTATAATGTGGCAAGATGATTGTGGAAAAGGGATAGCCGCAGAACATGTAAATAATTATCAAATTCGACTTTCATTTTATGTGAATTTTATTATTTGCTTATATAATTTTACTGAAATAACATTGTTTTTGTTGAAATTATATGTAGTCGACAGGCCATGTTGATCATGGTTTTTCCAATGAGGAGGGGTTGTATTCATCCCATAATCCAATGGTATTAATAAAAAAAAAGATCATTAAAGTGGACAAGGAACTTTCTAGCTTATTATATCGTCTAGATCAAACTCCCTACGTCCTAGAAAAGATCAATCTCCTTATGTCACAACTTAACAGATATAAGGTAATAACCATAATTTAAAGTGTTTTTTTCTAATGTACTCATATGTACAATTATGAAAATTTATTCGTTAACTTTTACATTATCTCAGGAAAAAACATTTTCTTTTTTATAAAGAGATTTTTGGAGCCTATTCAGCCCGGTGTTGGTAGTAGTGGCACTACAGAGATGCCACAGAGTCCTGATGCAGGAGGTCATACAACTACTAGAGTACTATTTACTTCTCCATCTTCCACACCTAATTTAGATAGGAGACATGAAACACACCGCCAAACATCCACACATCAGTCAACCTCTAGAGATGGTGATAGATATGAGGCTGATGATGTGGTTGACATGGTTGCATTTCCTGGAGCTAGACGTGTGACAAGAACGGGGACCCTTCCATGCACATTTTTGGTCGACGATAATGGACTCCCATTAAAACAAATAAGACTCCCAAGTATTTTTTCATATTTTAATCGTTTCATGTTGTCCTTCTCATACACAAATCATCTAGATTATTATTTTTAAATTAATGATCATATATTTTTGTGTGTAGGAAACGACCATTTTCATAGGCACCTAGAGAGAAAGGCCTTGTTTATTTTTGGGGAAACCTTATGCATGAGGTGGAATTTCCAGAATTCCAACTTCAAAAAAGAACTTATGGATTATCTCGAAGGCCTCTTTGGAGTAGACATGTTCAATAAAAAAGCGGTCACCTCTGTAGTGGGAGAATATTTAGAATATATACGGGATGTTTATAGATGAATCTTGGAAAGAAATCCTAGGTATGAGTGTCCTACCTCAATTCCAGAGAGGGAGTGGAAGTTGATCATTGATGATGCAAAAGAAAATATATTGAAAAAATCAGGAGAAAAAATAACTGGTACCCCAAGGTAAATTACAATATTTTGATTTCAATACCAGCTTTAATTTTCTTTAGATATAAATAAAAGTGCGGTTATATATAACATACTTGAAAATTTTGATGATAGGTTGCTTGGTACTTCAAAGGAAACCAAAGAAAGGATTTACAAACATGGACAACACAAGCTAGGCTAGGGCGGCTACTCGAGGTTATAGTCACAAATCGTAAGTACCCAAACAACTTAAGAATATTATTCATATCGCTTTACAAATTTCAGCTAATTGTAGCCAAAAACATTAAAAAAACATACCCTTATGCAATGGAGGGCGGCGACTTCGGAACTGAAACCACGGAGGAAAACCTCCAACTTGGTTACAAGTATGATTATAAAGTCATGGTTGATCGTAGGAAAAGGATGGGGCAGACCCAAAGATCCAGTTTGCGGGATAAGGTAAATAAAAATCAGTCCACATTAACCTTTCATTACTTATAAAATACGTAAATGTCTGATATTGTCGATAATCTAATGTCTTACTTTGTTTTAATCAGGGGAGCAACACTATAAATGAAACCATTAGTACTGGAAAACAAAGCGTTGATAGTGCAACACAGCCATATAATATCACAGTGCTCCCCATCATCCCCATCCCAGTGGGGTGCAGCTCCAAGGTGTTCCTGTGACTGAGGCCCATGATGGTAAAATAGATGTATATTAATCATATACTTAATAATTCTGTACTTATAAATTTTTTACTTATAAGTTTTTACGTTTCAATGGCAGAGAATGTCATAGTTGAGCCTCCTCGACCTGAAGATCAGGTGAACAGGGAAACCATTCCAATGATGTTGACTAGAGGACCAGGTAAATAATTACATTGCATTGTTTTTTTTATAATATTAATGAACTACTTCAATGATATTTAAAAATTGGCCATATAAATTTAAGATTTTTTGTCTTTGTATGTGACGGCCCCTCACAACAGCCTCCACACCATGGGTATGAGACTAGACATGATCGACGTGAAAGGACTGAAACAACATCAGCTACTGAAGAGAACCCAGTAAACGAAGACATGGAGACGGATGAATTACTTAAGAAGTGGAAAACACAAAAGAAGACTAAAAGAAATTGATGGTGTGTAATAATTTTATAAGACAGTTAGATGTACATTATATAGCTGAACATGTAATGATGCATATAATGCATTGACATTATGGTTACTTTTTCATCTGATAATATACATAAGGTTATTTCTATGGCTTGTATATATCCGTGAATGTAATTTTATTATACACTTAATGATAATTTTAGCTTCTCTTAGTCTTGGTATATATTGATTCAATACTCCTTGGTTCTATTGGTTCTATTGGCCTGGACATACAATTTTTGTATCAATTTGTGGTTCCATGGATATCATCCTAGAGATTTGAAGGCATTGGTAAACATGAAATTTAATAGATTGAATTGTTCAAGTTTGGATTTAAATTTTACATGCTTGTTTGTTTGTGGGTTTCAAGAGTTCCAAACTTGTATCTCTTTGTCTTTTAAGATATAACATGAGAATCTAAGCAAGACCTGGTGCCTTGTGCTTGAGCTATGGAGTCTAGGAAACAAATATAACTTGAAAATCGTTAAAGAAGATGTGACAAAACCACCAAACAACAAGTGTTACTAGTCAAGGACATATCTGATATATATGTAACAACCATATGAAATGTTCAACAAAGACACAACAACACATCCATAAAATTATTGCACCCACATAAGACATCAAATATGTGATTAGAGTAAGAGAGATAACCTTCTATTGAATGATCAACCCTTAAGCTATCTCCTTTAGAAGGGGCACAAGCTATCTCAATTTTTATTTTTTTTAAATAAATATATGTTTGTTGGGTCATATCAGGAGTACAAATTATCTTTTATATCTCATCAAAAGTTGAAATTTTTACAGTAACTTCCTTGCATTATGAAGAACATGAATAATAATGTTGTTAAGTGACAAATTCCGAAGAAAATTCATGCTTAATCACCTTATCAAGAACCCTACTGGCCTCTTCAATATTTATTAATTCTTGAAACGACCATCCATTAATGTAGTAAATGTTACAACATTAGGATTGTATCCCTTGGACACTATCTCGTCCAGAAATTTGTAAGTTTACTCCCACCTGCCTTCTTCACTACTTCAATTTTTCTTCCTCAAATTGCATGAGAACCAAATGATTTACAACACCCATCTCTTTTAATATTCTACCCAATATTATACTATCTATATAAACCCAAATGTCAACAATAATCATTAATCCAAGGAGTTAAAAAATCATTTTGACAGAAAGACATTAGTATTCTATAGCATTGGCACAATTTACTAGATAAACAAAAACTCCTCTTCTTGAATATGCACCCTCTCTACAAAGATTAATTCATGCTAGTATCGCACGATTTTCATAACTTGAAAGGGAGAGAGACCTCCATTTTTTATTTTATTTTTATAACTTGGGACTTGAAAATAAGTCTAGTTTAGTAAATCAAGGTGAAGGCCTTCAGAATTTGTCGATGTTCTTGGTGATTATTTACATATAATATCTATTGTTCATGAGGAATCTAATGTCTCACTTCGATTGACTTTTTGAGAGTTATTGTTGTTGACTGCATCACCTTAACATGATCTTTAGTAAGAATGTCAAATCTTCATAGTCATCTCGTTCAACACCCATATGGTGTCTTATAAAGTGAAACTCTTAGTGGAAACTGCAAGACAAATAAGTGGAACAATAATTCCACAAGTGACAACAAGCTTTGCCTACCATTTGTTCAAACCATTGTAGCACATCTTTGCAAAATCCAACAATGGATATATATAGAAATGAAAAATAACCAAGCACTAATGTTTGTTTGAAGGCAAGTGGATTTTTTTCTAATGCAAAAATGTTTAGTGTAGTCCTCAAAGGCCCACATAATATATGGCATGCATCCATATCAGGTAGAATTTTCTAACTAGATTATAACCATAGTTTTCACAAGGGGCCAAGGGGCCAAGGGGACAATAATGGTTATTAGCTTTCCATTGAATGGTACAAGGGGGCAATATTCCCAGGTATTTGTTAATGTTATTATTTCACTTCCTTCATAAGCATCAATTTGCAAATTGTCCTAGGAATTATTTTCACTATACTCTAATGGAACCTTTATCTAAAAAAGTACTGGTGATTCCCCATTCCTCCTACTATGAAAAACCAACCTAGAATTTCTGGCATCCTTCCAAAGTTTAAACTGTTAAAGGGGAAAATTAAAATATAGCAGAAATGCCAAGTAGTTTATAGCCTTAAGTGTCCACCCTAATAACATAAATAATACAAGGCTTGAAGAAATTGGATAATTTTCCCAATCTCCCCTGTATATGCATTAAGATATAAATTAGATGCAAGTCATTTTCTTTTCCTTTGACTTAGGGGGTTTCACATTTAGGTGAACCCTTTTTTTGTTCTGTATCTAAACATAAGCAATTTTCTCGAAAAACCAATTATTATAGCTAAGTTGAAAATGTTTTAAAAAGAAACTCAAGAAAGGAAACATGGGTACATGGGTCCGGGCATACGATATGCTATCAGAATAGAGACCCCCCCAAAAAATAGGTACACTAGTATAGGAGTATGGCTAATACTACAAAGTACAAACACAAACACATTTTTTTTCTTGTCTTTTAAGGGATATGGCCGACACTCTCCCTCCTTAAAACAATAACATTTCCCAACCTATGGGGTATATCTTGGTAGTCCTAGATATCCTTGGGGGAATCCATTCCCATTTGAGCATACCCGAGATAGGTAAATACTTGTTTTGCAGTATCCACCCCTTGTGTATGTGTACCAATATAACTGTGAAATCAAGAAATGCTATAAATGTTTTAGAAAAGGTGAAGTAAACCTAGATTCTAACTAAGGTTTTAAATAATGGTATGTATCAACAATGTATAGGGTATAATAAATAATCAATAATCGTGAAAAACTTCCACTTCAATTATTATTAGCTAGATAAATTTTAGAAACAAGATAAATTTTACAAAAAAACAAATTTAGGTTTTTTTACAATACTCAATAGTCTTCAAAAACTTCCACTTCAACTATCATCAGCTAGATGAAATTTAGAAACAAACAAATTTAGGTGAATGGACTTCAAGTTTAAACTCTATCTTTTTTAGAAACAAACAAATTTAGGTGAAGGAACTTCAAATTTAAACTCTTTTTTTCTTTTTCTTTGCATTATGAAATAAACAAAATAATAAACAATTGTTTGATACAATTACTCTCTAATATTATCTTCAGTATTGCTTGAAGGAGTTTTAGTAACGAATGTTATTATTATGTAGTTTTCCATCAAAACTAAAGACTTTGATCAGTCTAAAACTTACAATTGGTTCGATATGCATGATGTGGTGAACAAAAATTGTGTTACTCGAACTGATTAACGAATTATTGTAAGGCTTATAACATCAAATTGGATTATGCACTAGTGATGATTCAATGGGTGTATTGTATCAAACTACCCTATTTCTTTCAACAAAAAAATGGATATWTGGTTACGAGAAACAATCACAAACATAGTTCATTATCACAATTGTAGATTTTAGAAATTGTGTGTAATCCCTCTATTGAATACATTGCAAGAATTTTGTGTATACAACGTATTATCACAATTGTAGATTTTAGAAATTGTGTGTAATTAGTTTATTGGATATATTTGCAAGAATTTTTTGTATAATGTCTATGAGTTTTGTAATTTTTTTTAATGTGTAAAAGTTCTTTGTGTGATGTATGCAAGCGAAAAATGATAATTGTAGTTTAGTGGTTTCATTATTTTTATAGTAATTATGTTGTAAGCAAATTCACTATGAACCAATTATAAAGTGTCATTAGTCCTATTTGTTATTTTTGAATCTCCATGGCCATAAAATCACTTGTCAAGAACATAGAAGTTTTTTCATTAGTGGTAGTTTTAATGGTGGTGGCGGATTCTAATTTGGGAGACATGATGAACTCATCTGAGTGATAGTAGGTCTCTACCATATAAAGACTTTTCCTTTATATTTTTTTTTTATTTAGTATTTTCCTTAGTTTATATTATATTGTACTAATAATATACAAATTTCAAAACAAATTATTAATAATGAGACAACAACATTACCACATTCAAACTCTTGTGTTTACATAAGAATATTTCAAAGTGATAGAAATACTATGAATAAGGGCATCAATTTTTATTTAAAAAATAAATAAATATATGTCGTCTCAAGAGTGACGACTGTAAGGATTATTACGACGAATTAGCTATACTATCGATGAAGATTTTGCATCGATAGTATATCTAATTCGTCGCAAGAATCCTTACATTTTCCGCTCTTGTGATGATGTCCTTTTCGTCGATAGTATAGATGACTCATCGCAAGATTCTTTACCTTGTCTCTCTTGCGATGATATCCCTAAATTGTCGCTCTTGCGACGATATCCCTACCTTGTCGCCCTTGTGACGATATCCCTACATTATCTCTCTTGCGACGATTTCCCTTCCTTGTTGTTCTTGCGACGATATCCATACCTTGTCACACTTGCAACGATATCCCTACCTTGTCGCTCTTGCGACGATTTCCCTTTCTTGTCGCTCTTGCGATGATTTCCCTACCTTGTCACTCTTGCGACGATATCCATTCTTTGTCACTCTTGCGATGATATCCCTTCTTTGTCACTCGTGCGAAACCAACTATTTGTTGTTACGAGAAACAATCACAAACATAGTTCATTATCACAATTGTAGGCCAGAGTGGCCAAAAAAATATTAAAAGGCCAGTGTGCCCAAGACATGTAATGTTTTTATCACTATTAATAATAAATACATCATTGGCTACTAGATGTAAAAGGAGTAGAGTTATAGGGGGATATTATTCCAAAAGAGAGGGGGATTGAGGGGCTAAGTGTTTATTCCTATTTTAATTACCCCTTTTTGTCTGGGGGAGGGGATCAGTTACATGACCTTCTTGGGGAAGGCCAGGAGGTTCTTGATTCCCCCCGAAGTTACTTAAACCTGCCTCTTGTCTGATGGGGGGTTCGAATGATGGCTTGTTCACTAATTTCCTGTACGTTTATTCATTTCCCTCACGCACTTTCATGCACCCACTTACCCATTCATTGATCCATCCTCATCCACGTCTTTTCTTGGGAAAGGTAACTAGACTATTGTAGAATTAGCCACGGTATGGTGGTATGTAGTGGTCACTGGTGTGATCCAGCCATGACTTGAGGCCTGCATGTTTGAAATGCATTGGCCTTTGTCTAGCATTGCCCATAGATGCGAGTCCTGAGATTTCTAGCATTGAGATTTTGGACCAGTTGCGCAGGAGCTCGAATAAGGAGAAGGATTGCTTGATGGACTGCATGGCAGAGAAGGGTGGAGGTTCATTCTCTTGGGTGGTGCAAGCTAGGTAGAAGAGAGATGGGTACTTGGATTGTTGTGAGAGCTAGGAAGCCTGTGAGATATTGGGTGTTGACTGGTTTGGGAATCTAAGTAACACTCTGGAACCATCCTTGTGGATTCATAGCCCTGGCTCAGGGGTGATGGTGTTGTTGAGTTTTGGAACAATAGTGTCTACAGTTGGGTGAAACGTCCTCGGTCTACAGCCAGTTGGTGTATTATTTCATAAATATACGTGCTCTCTGTTGTGATATTATTATCTATGTATGAATGTATTCCGTTGTGTATTTTAATTATCGTCTAACTAAATCTTAGATTATGCATGCTTGTTGGATATTGTTGTGCATGTCGATTTAGTCTTTTCTTTTATGCATCCTTAAATTTTAAAAAGGTATCGGTAAGAGAAAGAAGTCCAAGGGTGGGCTTGGAGATAGCGTACACCAGCCTGTGGGTGGTTGGGTATGTTACATCGTCGCTCTTGAGACATTTTTTCAAGTTCATCTCACTTGCCACGACATGTGAATCGACTTTTGGGAGAGCCAATATTCGTCGCAATATCCATGACATTACATTGCAAGAGAGTCGAAAGAGTCATCGCAAAATGACCCAAATTTACTAGTGAGTTAATGCTTCCTGTGACAGTCTAGATGTATTTTCTACAAAGACCAACTTATTAAAAACAAACAGGAAGTCATTATATACTTCATAAAATAAGTGATTGGCCTTTTGCTTCCACAGGGCTTGATACCACATTGTGACCAAGTCAACATTACAATTTACCCTTCTCACTATGTTCAATCCCTTGAAGATATGATAGTAAGTAATAGAGAATATCAAGTAGGAGGACATGTATAACTTCTTAGTGTCTGTAAAACTTGATATTTGTGAATAAATTTCAGTGGAAACAAATTTTCCCCAATCAAAAATCGCTTGTTCATGGATTGTAAATTATAGATATAAAGAGCCAACCGAGGAATGGTTTCCTTAGACTCCTGTCCTATAATTCTAGTAAAAATCCATGCTACTTCTCGGTAAGTATTTTTCAATGAACTGGCTTGAATTTTGGATATATCCTCTAGCATTGCTGAAGGATCTTCTAAGTATTCTTCCAGAAGCTACAATCTGTTGTTCTTCTACTTGAGGAAACTTCTAGCTTTGTCTCCTTTGAATGTAATAATCAGCTCTTGTAATTTTAGAATCTTCCTAAAAGTTGAAGGAACTAAAGAGATATGGAATCTGTTGTGCAACAAAATTTCCCTTCGATTTTCAATAAACTTATCGATGCACCAGGAAACTGTGTCTTTGCAATCAAAAACTTTGGGAATGCATCAAACTAGAGAAATACCTAATGTCCAAGTATTATTCTCATTTATTTATGGTAGGGGAAATGTTGTGAAATACCAGTAATACCTTAACTAGTGAAAATTATAATTTCTTCTCATGCAAACAAGTTCAATGTGTCTCCACAAAACTTTTGATTTCTCATGGCCATTTAGTGTAGCTGACAAACTCTACATAAAATTCCTTAGAATATTGAAATAAAATCTTCTTCATTAATATGACTTAAGTCATTTTCAATGGAGAAGTTGATACAAAATAAATTATATTACCTCGAGAAGTATGCAATCAATAACAACGTTTTCTGTTGGGTATGTGTTATATTCTTTGCGGTTTTTTGCATCCGTTTTTGGGCAATTTTTCGGCACATGGTTTTCGCCAATGGTTTTCTATTTCTGATTGATGAATTCGGGTTGTTGACTAATCCAAGTTATTGGATTAGGGTTTTGGATGCTACAAGATCCTATATTTATATTGTATTGTAAACAATATATGAGATGATGAATATAGAATAAGTTGGTTTTCCCAGATTGGGTTTCCAGGGGAAAAGTCTTTGTGTAATGTGTGTATTTTCCATTGTATATTTTCTGTTCTTTTATTGAAAATATGTTTGCAGTAAATAATTGTACAAGGTTAAAATATAAATTTGGTATTAGAGAAATTATTGACTTTAGGGGGATTCCTTTATGGTCAGAGGTTTGGCTTGGGACTGTGATCAGCCTTGTTATAGAGGGAGATCTGTAGTATTGATTCTTCAGGTGAAAAGAAATGTCGAACAATTCGAAAATAGAGATCGAAAAATTTAATGGGAAACATTTTGAGCTATATAAGCTCAATATGGAAGATTTGTTGGTATACAAAGATCAGTGGATCACGGTGGATCTAGGTACTGCACCTATTGGAACGTCAACAAATGACTAGAAAACGTTGGATCGGAAGGCAAAGAACACAATCCAATTGTGTCTCTCAGATTCAATATTACTGAATGTATCAGGGGAAGCTACAACCAAGTCATTATGGGATAAGTTAGGGGATTTGTATCAGTCTAAGTCCTTGGTAAATAAATTGTTCATGTGGAAGAAGTTGTATAACCTGAGGATGAGAGATGGAGACTCGTTGACAGAGCATATAAATGCCTTCAATATTGTGGTAAGTCAGTTATTATCTATTGACATTAAAATTTCAGATGAAGATAAGTGTATTAGTTTACTACGCTCTTTACAAGACTCATGGGATAGTATAGCTATGGCCATAGGTAGTAGTACATCTACCTTGAGTTTTGATGATGTGGTCTCATCCTTGTTTCCGGATGATCCGAGAAGATATTTTAAAGACTATGGTTAAGTTTTTAAAACATGAGTTCATTAACCATTTAAGAATTAAAGAAAGAGAAAGAATTAAGGATGTAACATGGAATCCATAATAAGATATACAGATCTAGAAATAATCACAAAGAATCAACAAAACATAACAACAAAAGTTGTTAATGGAGTTCCGCAATATCGCCTACGTCTCCGGGCCTTTGTCTCAGTGGGTGAGGCTTTCTTATTTCTCTTCAAAGCTTCAAACATCATTATAAAAGTGTCAAATGGATTAAAAACTAGTCTGGTTGTTTCTACTAGACCTCAAGAACCCAACACAACTAACGGCACTGAAAATGGAAGAACGAAGCTCCCGAAAATGGCCCCCAAAGTTGCTCTCCTCAATAGCTTCCCTACATAAAAATGGCTTTGACTGTCAAATTCCTCAGAATTTCTCCTTCTCTAAATCTCCTAATGATGCCAAGAACCTATGGTTTATATAGGATTGAATTTGGAAACAACCTCCCAACTTCCCCCCAAGATATGGCCTCAAAAAGAGCTCCAGATCCTCCAATAATGGCCAAAATGTCCCAAAATTATATTATAAAGTTTAAAAACCCATATTTTGGACAAAATCAGGCGTAGCCCCTTGAATCCAGGCCCCTGGTCGCATGTGAACTTCCATATGGCCATGGGATGGTATTGACGCATTGGCCCCTCCATTTCTAGCTCCTGGTCTTGTGGTTATGGCCCATGTAGCCAAGCCCTTATGATCCACATGCCCAAACTCCAGAGTAGCTCTTGGTCTCTAGCCCCTGGTCGGTTTGTGTTGGTCCCCGCCGATCGAGGCTTATCCCCCATTCCACTCCACCGTCAACATATATAACATATGCRTTGTTTATGGAACAAGCACCACCGTTAGCCTGAATGGTCCGTCGCTGGTTACTAAGTCATTGCATATCCCATGAGGTCCGGGGTTCGAATCCCCCGACCCATAACAAATTTTTACACAACCAAACTTGGGAAAATTCA
This sequence comes from Picea engelmannii, assembly GCA_009831015.1. NCBI lineage: Eukaryota > Viridiplantae > Streptophyta > Pinopsida > Pinales > Pinaceae > Picea > Picea engelmannii. Next base: position 150,627 of record ML785148.1, read on the forward strand.
RGGTGTCATGTGGCACCCTRTGATTGGGCCACATGTCACCTTGTGATTGGATTGTACTGYTGACACATCGGTCYAKTTAGCTACCCAATTAACACTGCCACGACATTGTACAATCCAGTCACCCGCCACGTGTCACTGCCATGTCATTTTGTCGTACTTCCATGTGTTAGCCTGTACTGCCATGCCATCCATTGTACAGTCCAGTCACCTGCCACATGTCACTTCCACATCAACCTATTGTAGACCCAACTATCATTCGTACAACCATGTTTCCATCTGTCATTGGGCCACATCATTGTATGGATTGCCACATGTCATTCGTACGGTGACATGTGTCAAATCTGTACAGTGCCAACTTAGATCGAAAGTGCTGAAACCGAGTGACATGTGTCACCTCTTGGTGACACCACGTCATCATGATGATGTCATGCTAACGTCATACTGATGCATTATGACAACACCTGTCGTACCTATTGACATCAATGTTGAATTTGACCCAGTCGACTTTTTGCCTATTTGGGATTTCGGTCAGAATGCGATAACTTTCACATACAATGTCCATTTGAGGAAAAAATTATATGGCTGAAACAAACGCGATGAGATGGACGCAATGGTGTTGGTTTCTTCTGATTCTGAGAACTTTTATTTTTAGGCCTTCGTGGACCCATTTTGGTTCTCGGATCCATTTTGGATCACCGAAGGAGATGAGACAAAAGAACATGGAGATGAGACAGAATAACATGGACGAACATAGGACATATGCATTATTTGCAAGAGGATGCTCCCAGAAAATAAATAGATCTAATTCCTTAAGTGGGAGATCCAAGTCTAAGGGTAGATATAAATCTTCCAAAAAGTTTGTAAAGGTATGCTTGAGATGTGGAAAAGAAGGGTACTACAAGAAGCAATGTAGATCCAAAAGCATTGAGAGAGTGAAGGGATTTGAAGATGCTCCTTCTACAGAAGAAAATACCTCCAATGAATAAGGAGAAGATGTGTACTTGGGTTCTTCAATTACACATGAATATCATGAGGTACGGCTAGTTGACTTAGGTGCATCCTTTCATATGACTCCCCACAGAGAGTGGTTCTATGAATATGAAAGGTAAGATGGAGGTAATGTTTTCCTAGGTGATGACTCGACAACAAAAATCAGAGGATGAGGAAAAATCAAGTTGAGGCTCATACATGGAAGGATTATAAAAATTCCTAGTGTTCTGCATATCCAAGGATTGGCCATAAATTTTATTTCTATAAGAAAAATGAACGATGCAGGGGTAAAAATCATATTTGAAAAAGAAATTAGTAGGATGTTTTGAGGAGCAATGGTGTTGATGAAGGGAGTTTGGATTGGAACTCTATATAATTTGCAAGGAAGAACTATTAGTGATGGGTGTAATAGTTCCATTTTTCCTGATATTGGAGTTGAAGAAGAAAAAACTCCTACAGTCTCAAGAGAAAAGGTTATGTTGTGGCATCAAAGACTAGGTAATATCGGAGAGAAGGGTTTTCGACTACTACACGGTAAAGGTATGGTTGAAGGTATGTCTAATTGATCTCTTGATTTTTTATTTCTATGAACATTGTGTATATGGGAAGCACAATTGGGTAAGATTCCCCTCTGGTGCAATGAGGGCAAAAGGGATTTTACAACTAGTGCACGGTGATTTGTTTTGACCTGTGTCAGTTCCATCATTGGGAAAATCTATGTACTATGTTTCCTTTATAGATGACTTCTCAAGGCATAATTGGATATATTTCATCAGGAAGAAATCTAAATTATTTGACAGGTTTAAATATTTTAAAGCTCTTGTTGAGAAACAAACAAATAAAATAATTAAGGTGTCAATGATGGATAATGGTGGACAGTTTTGTGGGAATGAATTTGAATATTTTTGTAAGAAGTGTGATATATAAAGGGATAATATTACTCCATATACACCTCAATAGAATGGAGTTGCAGAAACAATGAACATGACGTTGATGGAAAAACCAAGGTGCATGCTCAGTGGTGTCGGGTTAGGACAAGAATTTTGGGCTGAGGCAGTGGGTGCTACATGTTACCTAGTCAATCGATCACCCTCATCAACACTGGATGAAAAGACTCCACATGAGGTATGCACTAGAAAAAAAACCTCTCTCACACATATCAAGGTATTTGGTTGCGAGGCCTATGTTCATGTTCCAAAGGAAAACATAAGTAAGCCAAACAAGAAGGTTGAAAAGCGTATCTTTATTGGGTATAAATGTCTCAAAGGTTATAAGATTTGGAACCCATAAACTAAGAAGGTTGTGTATAGCTGAGATGTGGTATTTAGAGAAATGAAAGATGTTTTCAAACAGGAAGTTCTACCAAGTAAGTAAGAACCAAAGAATAGAGAGTTTCAGTTAAAGGATGATGAATCAGACTCTCCAGAAGAAGAATCAAAAGAAGAAGATCCTCATACTCCAGTATTGAGGAAATCAGTTTGGGAAAAAAGGCTACCGAAAAGGTATGCTCCACCTTATTTAAATTCAAATTTTTCTAATGGAGTTGTCAACTAGAAGAAATCCCATTAGTAGCAAATGGGTATTTAAAATGAAGCTGAATGCAGAAGGAAAAGTGGAGAAATAAAAAATTCGATTAGTAGCAAAGGGTTATTCCCAGGTTGAGGGAATTGATTTTGGTGATACTGTTTCTCATGTTGCCAAGTTAACCTCTATTAGATTTTTTTTATCTGTTGTTTTTGTGTTTTTATTTTGAAGTAGAACAAATGGATATGAAGAAAACATTCATACATGGGGATCTGGAAGAAGAAATCTACATGAATCAGCTAGAATAATTTGTTGTGAAGGGAAGAAGGAGTTGGTATGCAAGATGAAAAAGTACCTGTATGGTTTAAAACAATCACCAAGGATGTGTTATAAAAAATTTGATACTTATATGTTGGGAATTGCCTTCACAAGAAGAAAATATGATCACTATGTGTATTTCAAATTAATTGGTGATCATTTGATTTATTTGGTCTTGTATGTGGATGACATGTTGCTGATATGAAACAACAAAGAGATTATCCAGGATGTGAAAACTCAATTTTCCTCTAAATTTGACATGAAGGATCTTGGTGCTGCAAATTTCATTTTGGGCATGGAAATTAAAAGAGATCGAGAAAATAGGAGACTTTGGTTAAATCAAAGAAAATATGTCAATACCATATTACAGAGGTTTAATATGCAGGAATGTAAACCAGTCAGGGTCCCTATTCTTGTAGGTGTAAAGTTATTTGTGGATCAATGTCCTAAGACACATGCAGAGGAGGAGGACATGTATCATGTTCCATATGAGAGTGTGGTTGGTAGTTTGATGTATGAAATGGTCTGTACTAGATCAAACATTTCACATGCAATGGGAGTTTTGAGCAGGTATATGTCAAAACCAGGGAAGGGGCATTAGATAACAATAAAAAGAGTTTTCGGGTATTTTCGTGGCACTACTAGTATAGATTGTGTTACAAAGGAAGACCACATTTGGACAGAGTGTTGGAGATACATGGATTTGTGGATTCATACTGGGCTAGACATATGAATCATAGAATATATACAAGTATGTATGTCTTTAATCTATTTGGAGGAGCAATCAGTTGGATTAGAAAAAGACAATCTGTAGTGGCACTTTCAACTACAAAAGATGAATACATGGCATCCACACACGCAATCAAGGACTCAATATGGTTACAAATATTTTGTTAAGGTATTGGTTTTGTGCAACAAGTTTTAAGGATAGATTGTGACAGTCAAAGTGCAATTTTATAGCGAAGAACCCAACTTATCATTGAAAGACAAAGTTTATAGATGTTCAATATCACTTTGTGAGAGACATGGTTGAAGAAAAGAAGGTGAAAACTTTGAAGAATGTTGCAGATTCATTAACAAAATCTGTGAGCACTGAGAAGTTCATTTGGTGTAGAAGATCTATGGGCATTGTTGCCTTGGATTATGCAAATAAAACAACTAGTGGGAGAATGTTGGGTATGTGTTATATTCTTTGCATGGTTATAACTAATGATTACATTGTGCTGAGTGCGTAGGGGGGTAAGAGGGGGGAGAGATCCCCTGAAAACAAAAATGGCTATTTTTTGTGTCTGTTTTTGGGTGGTTTTTGAGTACATGGTTTTCGTCGATGGTTTTCTATTTTCGGTTAATGAATTAGGGTTGTTGACTAATCTGGGTTATTGGATAAGGTTTTTGACTGCTACAGGATCCTATATGTATATTTTATTGTAAACAATGTATGAGATGATGAATATATAATATGTTGGTTTTCCTGGTTTGGGTTTCCAGGGGAAAAATCTCTGTGTAATGTGTGTATTTTCCATTGTATATTTTCTATTCTTTTATTGAAAATCTGTTTGCAGTAAATAATTGTACAAGGTTAAAATCTACATTTTCATAATTCAATTAGCAGTTAATTTTCATATGAATAACATTAAATAGATCTCAAAAGATGTGACAAAGGTAAGGGAAACATAATGGCGGGGTGACATGCATGGATAAAATATGAGGATGAGTCCGCGAGTCCGAGAACTCGTGAACCCATGGTGTAAAAGAGAGGAAGAAAATGGTTAAGGCTTGGTGGTAGCGGACTTAAAAAGGAAAACAAATAAACCCACGAGTTCACCAACACGTAAACGTGCCATACATTAAGTACAATTTTAAGTATAGGTGGAATTTGTATGCGGCGGAGAACATAGCTGCATTTTGTATAACATAAAGTTCTTTTGGAAAGAAAATACACTCGCTTTAAACTAACCTGTTGTGACTCAAAAAAAATTCTAAGTAAAAATATATAAGAAGAAAATAGGTATTAGGCTACATATAGATCAACAATGTGCTAGGGCGCCAACAAAATTTTATGTTTAGCAAAACCATAAAGGCAACATACTATCACTACAATCATAAAAAAGTGTGACATATGACTTATGACATTACAACACAAAAAATAAAAGGATAATTTACTCCATATATCACCAAACACTAGTATGACATTACAAAAAGAGACATATCAACTAACTTTTATACTAGGGAAAACAATACACAACAATAGTATTAGAAAACCTTTCAGAATGGACCATTAGAGGGATATCAATAGTCAATGGTAAGAAATAATACCATAGAGAAAATGAGGGATTACCCCAATGATCCAAGTGGATATTAGTGGCCACCCACTCGTTCCAATTGGCTCACATACAAATGTCATCTTGGCAGTTTCAGTTTTCATCTTGACAATTGTTTTCTATCTTTTCAGGTCCCAAACTTCTGGGGCCGTTTTGAGGCCCTAAACAACGTTTTTTGGGACCTCCACAATCACACTATACATAAATTCATAGTGTGATGACATAATGTGTAGTCCTCATATAGACCTTTGTAACAGGCTATCGTGCGCTTAAAATGGAGATCGTATGCAAACGTTATGACCCCTGGAAGTTGACCCCTAGAAGCTGATGTACCAACTTACACCAACGAGGCCCACATGCATTTTGGTGCTTCATCTCTTAGGGTTAGGTTTTTGGATGTCTAGGGTTTTGGAATTCATGTTTAACGTAAAATGATATTTGGAGCCTCATTGTACTAATATTATTGAGAATGACCACAAACGTCACATCTCTTCTCAGAGATAATGTAATGTTCCCAAGCCAATATGCCAAGAACATTGCGTTTTCCATGAATTTTTAAACATTTTTGGGTCGTGGTATTTTGTCAAACACTTTGCAGTCTTAAGTCTTATGAGTTGCACTAGGGTTTATACTAATGGTTGTTATGTGTATTTGCAACAATAATCAACATAGATATAGAAATGGAACATACCTCAAAAAATACAAGATCAACAATACAAGAGATAACCGATAAATACCTCAGATCTGATATTATTCATAATAGAAGAAGACTCTGATACAATGGATCTGCAAATCTGGTACAATATAGCTAATAGCTAGTAGTAATATCAAGACAAACCTCAATCAAGATAAAGGAGAGAGGATGCAATCCTCCAAAGGCCACACAACTACAATATATGAATAACAAGATGAGATCTCTGCCGCTTGAAGTGCCAAACCCCAAACTAAATAAGTTATGCCCTCCTGAAGTGCCAAACCCAAAATTCGACCTAGCTGATGGAAGCCTCCAAACACTCTGAAAATGGATGGAAGTGTAGATCGGGCCAATACCAAACCATTGGTGAAGTCTCAAGTTGATCGGTGAAGGTATGACCCTCCAAATAAACAATCCCCTAATTGTTTTATGCCCTCCTGGATGACTAAAGACAAAGAATTTGGCATCTATGAAGATGGCCTAAAAAAATATTTAGAAAAGATCCAAAACTGTAGATTGGGCCACTGGAAACCCCTTGGTAGAGTCTCAGACTGAATGATAGAGATATGATCCTCCAAACTTCTAGATCCTCAATCTGTGGTGCACCCTCCTCTCTTTGAACCTGTGTTGAGATCCAATAAATAATACGGAAGAGAAAACCCCTCTAGAGAAGGCTAGGAAAGGTGCCCTAGGCCCTACAAAGAATACCCAGAAGTTTGTTTTCTTTGAAACCTTCTCCTATGCCTGGAACAAGCTCCTCTCCTCAAGGTGGTGCACCCTCCTGCTAGAAACCCTCTTGAAGTTGCGCCCTAGCTCTCTCTGAACCTGTGGCTGATGTAGAACCCCTATGAAGCTGAGTAGATCTGATGTAGAATGGTGAGAGAGGAATATTTCACCTCCCTGACCAAGCTTGGACCAGGTTGGGTGGGATATTTCACCATCGAGCTTATCTCTAGGGTTTTTTAAGTCAAAACCCTCAAAACCCCCAAGTGCATGGGTTCACTAGCAAGAATCCAGATATCAAAATGATACACAACATTAATGAGAGAATAATGGCCCCTATCTCTCTTTTATCCTCCCTGATCACCTTGTCTCTCCAAAGTGACTATTACTTTATTTAATTATTAATTAATTAATTAACCATTTTAAATTTGAAAAGTACCTTATCTCTCCTTGTGGCTTCCCTCACTACTTAAAGTCACTTCTCATCATCATATCCTGTAGTGTTGTTCCTCCTGATTCCAATGAGCTATTACACTAAGAGTTTCTTCTAAGTATTATGTCCAATACGACCTCCTTAGTGAATTTAATTAACCTATAGCCCAAAATAACTCAAAATCATGGAAATTGTGGGAATGCAATGGAACCAAAGACAAGTTTTGCAGAATGGATCATGATGATGAAATAATATGAGCAATGCAATTCATACCCCAAAATACCCCTCAATAGCCCCTGCACTCCCTGTAATCTCCATATGGCTACTCTAGTCATCATAACACTCTATAATATAATGATGTCCCAAAGTTGGGGCATTACACTCTAATAGGGAAGACTATAATATAATGATGTCCCTATTATGAGTAGAGCCTATAATGATGTCCCACTTTGGGAGCCTATTATAGTATTTCTTGTCCTCAAGCAATAACTGAATCCATCCGAATATAATAGTGGGGTCCCAAGTCCACTTGTGGGACACACAATAGGCTCCATCCAAAGATGAAATATCACGCACTCTATCCCCTGGGTCCCATATCAAGACGTGAAATGCAATACCCACTGAAGCATAATCCTGAAACATATCAACACCATGAGTCTCATGCACCTGATACATGGCCTCATCCCAGAATGAGTACATCCTCCAAGTCCATACCAAGACCAACACGGTCTCCACCCACTGCATATGCTGCTTCCATAGTGAGGTATTGCAATACCTCCATGAATCACCCTCAAGTGACGTTCTCTCCTAAATAATGAAGCTTAATGGAAATTCCAAATAACTTTCCTCTATAAGGGTCCACTCACCTCCATCAGTCAATGAAATTCTCAACCTTGCAATCCTCGGGTCCCATGCTAGTCTATGCCAAAGATCACCATGATGGCACTTCACTACCCTGACCATGACTATCTACTCCTTGTATACATACTAGATCCCCACTCCTGGATCCTCAAGATAGAATACCTGTGGAAACTGGACCTAATGTCCATAAGTGGTATCTATAAGAGAATCTATGTGGAAGTAGTATCTTCTCAACCATCTCCATGCTCGATCATGAAGATCAAAAGGGAGAAACAGTCTCGCCCCATAGGACAAGTCACTGCAAGCCCGCTCAAAACCAACCCAAAGTAAATTATGTGGCTCTCTGGCACAACCTGGGTCATCATAAGGTGAAACAACCTACCAACAAAATGGACTCCTGGATCCCATGGAAAAATTGGAAGTTTATCACTTCCAATCCCTACTAACTGCTCTTGTCTCATACTGATCACTGTCGGAAGCCCTTTGTGCATATCCCTATGAGAATATGTATTTGTGTCGTCCTCTGAGATGTCTTCTATCCCATGGCCCAATATGCTCACCATCACGCACAAGGTCTCAACTGTCTTCCTATGATGATCCACCCCTTATATCCTATTGTATGTCGTAAAACCACTCCTTTCAGGTGGTCTCATCCTAACAACTCTCCATGTCCTTTTCCATTGTCTATCTCTCCTCATGTTACTGTAAATGATGAAAGTGTTGAGAAAGGATAACAAAAACATCTGTAGTTGACTGTAGGACTGGAAAATATCACAGCCTTTGGTCAATCCCAAGGATTCAACCAAAAGCTCGTCCACTGGTACCCATGATAAATACTCTCCTATAGTTATCACCAAACCACAACCATCATGTAGAACTGGGGTTAACTCCTCCAACTATTCGTCAACCACTCTCCATATCTCATCTCTCATGCAACTACTGATACTGTGAAGGTGATCTCTCATAACTATGTGTTTCTGCAAAGGAGAGGCATCTCCATGCTCCCCTAAGTGTGTCTCCTCCCTGCAATCCAATACATCCCTCCGAATCCCACCGTACACCTCTGCATGTCTCTGTGTACTATCACTCACCACTGTATGCTCTTGCATACTCATGTAATATCTTGTATACTCATGCAGCATCATGGGTGTTGGCACAGGGGTAGGTCTAGGGTTCAACTCCAAGAGCACACCAACAAACCCTAGCTACTGGCCCTTTCGGCAACACCTGTGAAGCAGATGCAGTCTCACCCAAAGCAACTATGAGGGGGTTGCAGGACAGAGATGTCTACAACCAGGGGAATATCAAGTGGATCTATTACAACAACAATACATCATGCATTTATCATTCAACAAGCTATATCTATCCTTCACAACTATAGATTTGATCTAATACAATAAGGCAGGTAACAATTTAACAATGAGAGATCAAAGCATCAATCACACACACAACAACAAATGTACATGGTTCACCCTCTCTATAGGGATATGCCCACAAAACTGTGCTTATGATTCATTAAAGTAAAGCATACAGTTCTTATCTGCGCTCTCAGCTAGTAGATCCTCTTTCTTCTCTTTCTTTCTCTCCCCTTCCTGCGCACCCAGCTGCAGAACTTGACCTTCACACACAGCAGAAGATCTTACAATACCAGAAGGCTTCCTCTCTCTCAATACAATGATCCCTCACACAATACTATATCTATATCAACAACAATATTGTATTTCAGAATTACCAACAACACCTTGGCCCTTTAGACTTCTATGTATACATTACAACACCTCACCGATAGATTTTAGGCTGAACCCTAGGTGCCAAAACCCCTAGATACTAAAACCCTAGGTGTCTAAAACCCTAGGTCAACATGACCCTCTTTTTCCAGGCTTCGCCAGCCTGTCTTTCCTTTCTTCTCGCATGGTGCTCCAAAGCATCCAACGGTGGCTTTTTTTGCTTGCTGAGTTGTCCACAATCCATATTCCTTGCTGATCTGGCATCCTTGATCTCCTCATCCAATGTCTTGCATTTCCTCACTTCGCTCCATCGTTTCTGCTTTTTTGCTCACTTTGACCCAGTGACAGTCACTGTGTCTCCCACGAAGTTCTCTTTTCACCTTTTCTTCCTTGTTCTTCACTTCCTTCCATAACCAAGGGCCAACAATCCCCCAACACTCACCTGTGACTCATCCTCAAGCACTTCAGATTTGATCCTTCTCTATATTGCTTCAACTTTGGACTGCGCAATGCAACTCTTGCTTTCTTCTTCTTGCCTCCTCCTCGTCCTTGTGCAGACTGTCTTTTCTATGGCTGGTGTTATCTCCTCAAATAAATAAATCAAGATTTTTCATTTTAGGTGATAGGGAGTCTTTTAAAAATGTACTTTTTAAATTTTTAAAGGTTCATTTTTCGAAGCTTTACCCATGCAATAAATTTTAAATAAAAGTTCATTTAGTTTTTGTTTGATCTAATTCAAATCTCAGGTTTCAGTGGCTTAGGTGAACGTATCGATTGTTCATTAGCCACCGAAAGCCTTAGCTTTCAGAAGCTTAAATAAAGGAATCCAGGGCCATTTTAGCCACTGAAATCATTGAAGCGGGGAAAGACCAAGCACGTCCTATCACATGTTTCAATCAACGTTTTCGACATTTCCATGATTTCACAAGCTGCCGAAAGTACCGGAGAAAGAACCGTTCACGACCGGAAGATGATCCCACTGTGATATAAGTGAATATTTCCAGATTGCTCTATCATTAAGTCATGCACTTATGTACTCCCCATTTATTTAAGTTATTTTCCATGATTGTTGCACATCGTCAACCATTTCACTACACTCCTTGCAATCAGTGCCACGTTCAAAACTTCACCCCAGTTATCTCAATTTTATCTCAGCCGAGCCAATTTTCGCTAAGTCTACGAAGTGTAACTCTTCCCAAAATCCGCTCCTTCGATCACAGGTGTGAGAAAATGTCATGGCAAATGAAGAAAGGAACGTCAACACTGCAGAAGGAGCTCAATGATATCGGTTACCTAGAATCACACCTGAAGTTATGTCAAATGTTCAAGGATGCAGGGTGTTACAATTTTTGCAAAAAATTACAGAGTTTTCATCAGCAGGTGTCAGAGGCCTTCACCCTCAATTTCGATGGAAAGAAAGAAATCATCGGCAGGGATGAATTCAAGATTGATGAAGCACTCATAGACAAAGTCACAGAGCTTCCCACGACTGGAGAGAAATGGTTTAAAACCACTGTTATTAAGAATGTTGAATCCAGGACCTATTTAAAACCAGAACACAGGGGTTTGATTTGGAAGAAAGATATTCATGTATCTTTCCTTGAAGAGAAATGGAAATAGTTATTGAAATCTATAATGGTTTATATAACCTGTGAAGGGTGATGATTTACCATTTTAAACTTATAAACCATTTGACAGGTAGAAACCCACTCAATATTCACTATTTCCTCCACCGAAGCTTATCCAAGATGGTTCATCAAGTCAAGGCCAAACCTAGTCAAGTTGCAAGTAGATTATCCCACCATAATTTAATCAAGCTGTTGGTTTGTGAGATGTTGCAAAGAAAAGGTAAAGAGTGGAATTACTTCTTATTCTGGAATGATTTCTAGACTGAGGTTCAGCCAGAGGGAAAAAAAGAGTCCTCATTCCAAGAAATCCTCCACTCCCAGAAGTGGAAAGAGGAGGAGGAGAGCTATCTCTCCAACCCTAGTCAATCAACCCTCTCCTTCCTCTAAGCTGGGAAAATATAAGAATAATTTGAATTTTAATAGTGAAGAAGAAGAGGTCAAAGAATTCCCAGTGAACAAAAACATTCTCAATCTTCCTTACACAGACTCAGAGAATGAAGAGTAGCAGTTTGAAACAGGGCACGAGGATTCAGTTACCACAGGGCGTGACAATTCTATTTTTGTGGATATATACATAGCAAGTTATGAGAACCTTCCATCACCTACACCCCGAGAAGAACAAAAACCGCAAATTGCAGATGCCTCATCGAGCAAACGAGTGAAGCAAAATAAATGAAAAGAAATCACGAAGCTTAGGAAGAAGCTAACTGAGCAAGAAGTGCTTGAAAGGGTAATAAAAACAAGGTATGAAACTCTATCAAAAAACTTTGCAGAAATCAACTCGGCTTTGGAAAGATTAGCCCATGAAAGCATAAAGGAAAAGAAAAATAAAAAATATTGTAAAGGACTACAATAGCTTATGGAGAGTAGCTTAGGGTTTGAAGAAAAAGGTCAAGGCTTTGAGGAAAAAAAAAATGTCTTCAAAACACTAGGCTCATGCTTCTCTTGAGACCCTTGCAGAGGTGGTAGTTCAATGCAATGAACTAGAGGCAACCAATGATCCGTCGGATCTTTTAATGACTATGGTTGAGTTTTAATTTTGCATGTGTTAATTAACCAATTGAGAAACTTAATGAAAGAATTAGGAAAGAAGAGGAATTATGAAAACCATATACACATATGCAGATCTGAAATGAAGTAATAAACAACAAACCATAACACGAGGATTGATAACGGAGTTCGGCACAACTTTGCCTATGTCTTCGGGCCTTTGTCTCTGTGGGGGAGGCTTCTTTATTTCTGTTCAAAATCTCAAAAGTACATTGCAGTAGTTCCAATTGGCTACAAGACTGATCTGGTCATGTTCTTCCAGATCTCTAAAACCCTGCAAAGAAAACGACATGCAAAACGGACGTCCGGAGCTCCCAAAAATGGCCCACAAGCGTCTACTCCTCAATAGCTTCCCTACATAAAAATGGATTTGGCTTGTCTTCCCTTCAGCATAAATCTGCTCTGACTGTCTTCCATGGCCTCAATCAGGCCTGGTTTATATAGATCTGAAGTTGGTTATCCATCCCCAACTTCCTCCCAAAATTTGGGCTCCAAAAATGCCCAAAATCTCCCAAAAATGGAGAAAATCAATTAAAAACAGGCATAATATCATTTAAAAATCCCAAAACTTAATACAAAACCCCACTTTTGTGTAAATTTGGGCATTAGTCCCTTATTCCGTGTGCGTGCCCCTTTGGCAGGGTCATATCGGGCCATGTGGCCAAGCGCTAGCCCCTCGGGCTATGCGCTGGCCCTTCCCATGCGCTCTAACTCCTGGTCCCGTGGCATCAACATATGATCTCGGGCTAACGAACTTACCCACGCCCAAACATGGTGGCTATAGCCTTGGTCATGTGGGATCCGCCCGGGATCCATGGGCTGGACCCTATCCGCATACACCCATGGTCGTTGGTCGCATAGTCAATAAAACCGTGCTGAGGGCTAGGGCTAAGCCCCGGCCCTTTCCCCCACCAAATATCCATTCAAACAAATTCAAATAAATATTTCAACATATAGTTAATAAGAACTATATGTGGAGCGGGCGGTCAGCCTGGTCCTGCTAGTCCGTTGCCCGGAGGATAGGTCGAGGGTTCGACCTCGGGGAAAACCATATAATTTTATACAAAACCACTAGCCAACCACAGGGTGCCATGTGGAAGCCCATGACTGGGCCACATGGCACCTCAACAACCAATCACAAAGTGCCAAGTGTTAAATGATGGATGCCCCACGTGTCTGCCACACATCAAATGTCGT
>ML785148.1:166618-178904 GCA_009831015.1 Picea engelmannii
CTCACCTTCACCACACTGTAGCTTTTCCCTGGTTAACATGCAAAAATCAAATCCAAACATCAACTAGCTCTGATAGCACTTGATCCGTCGGATCTTTTAATGACTATGGTTGAGTTTTAATTTTGCATGTGTTAATTAACCATTTGAGAAACTTAATGAAAGAATGAGGAAAGAAGAGGAATTATGACAGCCATATACACATATTCAAATCTTAAATGAAGTAATAAACAACAAACCATAACACGAGGATTGATAACGAAGTTCGGCACAACTTTGCCTACATCTCCGAGCCTGTCTCTGTGGGGGAGGCTTCTTTATTTCTGTTCAAAATCTCAAAAATACATTGTAGTAGTGACAATTGGATACAATAATGATCTAGTCATGTTCTTCCAGATCTCTAGAACCCTGCAAAGAAAACGACATGGAAAACGGACATTTGGAGCTCCCAGAAATGGCCCGCAAGCGTCTGCTCCTCAATAGCTTCTCTGCATAAAAATGGCTTTGGCTTGGCTTCCCTTCAGCATAAATATTCTCTGACTGTCTTCCATGGCCTCAATCAAGCCTCTTTTATATATATCTAAAGTTGGTTATCCATCCCCAACTTCCTCCCAAAATTTGGGCTCCAAAAATGCCCAATATCTCACAAAAATGGAGAAAATCAATTAAAAACAGGCATAATATCATTTTAAAATCCCAAAACTTAATACAAAAACCCACTTTTGTGTAAATTTGGGCATTATCCCCTTATTCCGTGAGTGCACCCCCTTGGCAGGGTCATATGGGGCCATGTGGCCGAGTGCTATCCCCTCGGGCTATGCGTTGGCCCTTCCCACGCGCTCTAACTCCCAGTCCCGTGGCATCGGCATATGATCTCGGGATAACGAACTTACCCACGCCCAAATCTGGTGGCTATAGCCTTGGTCCTGTGGGATCCACCCAGGATCCGTGGGCTGGACCCTATCCGCATACACCCGTGGTCGCTGGTCGCATAGTCAATAAAACCGTGTCGAGGGCTGGGGCTAAGCCCCAGCCCTTTCCCCCGCCGAATATCCATTCAAACAAATTCAAATAAATATTTCAACATATAGTTAATAAGAACTATAGGTGGAGCGGGCAGTCAGCTCGGTCCTGCAAGTCCATTGCCCGAAGGATAGGTCGGGGGTTTGACCCCGGGGAAAACCATATAATTTTATACAAAACCACTAGTCAACCACAGGGTGCCATGTGGCAGCCCATGACTGGGCCACGTGGCACCTCAAAAACCAATCACAAAGTGCCAAGTGTCAAATTTTGGATTCCCCATGTGTCTGCCACGCATCAAATGCCGTATGCCACATCACCTGGCCAGTCAATTGCTGATGTCATCCCGTGCCACGTGTCACCCTTACAGTGGTGACACATGTCACCCGTAGATTCATCCAACTATCTGCCATACACCACATCAGCTTGCCACATGTTTCCTCCAAGGGTTGCCATGTCATCTGTTCAGATGTACGACCTATATAGTCAACATGCCACGTGGCACTGTACGGACTGTACAATCATCCCCTTTTTTTGCATGTTTGGGTTTTTGGACAGAATGCGGTATCTTGCGCATACGGAGCCCGTTTGATGAAGTAAATATATGGATGGAATTAGGAAGATGAGACGGACGCAATGGCACTGGTTTCGTCGAATTCAGAGCACTTTCATTTTTGAGCATTTTTTAGCCCTGTCAGGCTTCTGGATCCGATTTTGGATCAACCAGTAACCCTACAAATTTTGAGCAAGATAAAGAAGCCTAAAAAGATCATTCCTGAGTAATTTTGGAGCTAAGAAAAGGGTATTTTTGAAATTTTGATAATCTTAGGTTTCGGTGGCTTAGGAGAACATATCGATTGTTCATTAGCCACCGAAAGCAGAACTTTCGGTAGCTAATTGGCCTGAATTCTATTTTCTCTAGCTACCAAAAGCACTGATAAGGTAGAAAGCTAATGTTTTTGCACAGGTCCAAGTTTTTCGTGTTCAAAAGACTAAAAAATGGTCCCAATCGATGGAAGATAATTAATGACATCTCTATCAAGATTTGTTTTTGGTTTTGGAGATGCTTTAAAAGACAGAAAAGGTAAACAACGGTTAGCTATTGTTAAGGATATAAGACTGTTTGACTATCAAAAGGTGTCAAGTTCGACTCCTCCCATATCACATGAGATCCAGCAGCCTCGGAAGGATCACTACACCTGCCAAGAGTCTGAAGAACATAAAGATCAGTCGAGAAGTTGGATTGATCTAGTCTACTTAGGCCAATTATTGATTTTCTATTTTTGGCAAAATTTGATCCAGTAATCTAGGATCTGGAAATTGTTTGTAAAAGGCTATAAATCCAAGAACATTTGATGAACACAGTGTTCGATTTTGAGTTCTATGATCTACTATTGTTGTATTAAAGACACTTTCTTTAATATATTAAGCCTGCAAGCTTCTTTCATTTGTTATTGTCAGACTCTCCTTCATCTTTGTCTATGCATATGAGTTGAAATCATTCTTTTGTCTATGTTTAATGGTCCCATGGTAACTTTCATCTTACTCTTGACTGTTAATCAAGAATCATAAGAATCTTTGGCTAATTTGTTGACCCATCATATATATTGCCTATGTATGTTCTGGTTAATTGATTGGTTTTCTTATCCATTTGATCTATAAGCCCATCTGATAATAGCTCCTGAAGGCCTTGTATTGCATGAATATAGCTAGACTGTCTTGAAGATACAATCTAGTGATCAAGATATTCATCTTGATCCAAACCCACACCTATTATTGAGAAAATGATTACCAAAAAGATTAAGTTACCGGGCATCTCTGATATACATCCTAGGAGAGTTTCCTAGAGTGGTAACAAATTGGTGTCGTTGCTGGGGAGAGGAGACTGAAGCTCAGCTTCCCTGGGATAGACAAGATCCAACTTTGATGATAGACAAATTTTGGACACATTTTTGGGTTGTAACCATCTATCTGACGACTCCATTGGAATGAAGTGTCTTCGAGAAGAGCTTACACCAGGGAAAAGACCACTGGTAGCACCAGTTCCAGATCCTAAGAAGATCATCAGAAGGGGAAAATATTTGCAAAGACAAACTTCCGGATCTGCAAGAGCATCTAATACAGGTATTTCAAAAAACACTTCTTCTTTTGTATCTAAAGAACCTCTTGTCGAATGCCCTTCTGTTGAAACTTCTAGTTCTCAGAAAATTGAAATTGTGTCCGAAAACTTGAAAGGTGAGGAGCCTTCAATTTCCTCTCATGTTATAGATTCTATTTATGAGCATGTTATTACAACCAATTTGAGAGAAGAAGTTGTAGGATCCCCTCAGCAAAATGACTCTTCCTCTTCTTTGAATTCTTCACCAACTAAGCCTATAGAGGGTGTATTCCATACTCATACCAGTTTGCCCGTTCTTGAAGATATTTTACAAGATATTTCCTCTAAGGGTGAAGAAAAATTAGGCTTACTGCTCGGTCAGTTTTACAGAGCCTCTTATTTTCCACCTTATTCAGGAAATTTTTCCCAGGGTAGTCATCCTACCAGTGTTTTTCCTTCTTTCCTCAGTGAAGTAAGACAACCATTGTTTATAGGCTCACCTATCCCATCTCAGCCTTCATCTTCTGAAGCCTCTTCCTCTGCATCAACCCCCAAGATTGCAATGGTTGTCCCTTTGACCAATATGGAACAAACAATAGGTATGCCCCTCTTGTGTTTCCCAATCCCTTATCAGCCATGCCAACAGGAGATTATCATAAATATATGTCGAATTTTACGGGATCCGAGGATTATACTGCTGAAGAACATATAGAAGCTTTCTATGTTTATGCTGAGAACATTAACATTTCAGAAGAAGATGTTTGGACCAGAATTTTTGTGCAGAGCTTGGATGGCCAAGCCAGGAAGTGGTTCAAGGAACTACCAGCAAATTCAGTGGCAGGTATTGAGTAGTTAGATGAGGTGTTTTTGAAACACTGGGGAGAAAGAAGAGATATATTGTATTACATCTCTGAATTCAAAAATCTAAGAAGAGAAAATGGGGAGTCGGTCTCAGACTTCACCAAAAGATTTAATAAGATGTTCGAAAAGATTCCTGCAGAGATCAAGCCAACTAATGCATCAGCAAAGATAACTTACTCTTCCGCCTTTGATCCAGAATTTTTCTTAATCCTTAGAGAAAGAAGATCAACCACACTCGCTTTAATGCAAGATGTTTCTCTTGAGGTTGAATATAACATTATGGAATCTCAGAAACTTAAAAGAAAATTTGAGAGAAAGAAGTCTTCTGCTGACCCTCCTTCTTCTTCAAACACCAAAATGGAAAAGATGGCCAAGATGTTGGATAACTTGACCTTGGAAATGTCAAAATTGAAAATTCAGAGTTAGCAGCCAGTAAGAATTAAAGAGCCTAATGCTTATGCTCCCAGGAATCCCAATGCGCTCCCTTATAGAAGGAACAACCAATAGGTCCATATCCTTCAGAGAGACAAGAATGCAGTTGATGATCAAAGAATTAGGGCCCTCTTCCAAAATGCAATGCTAGAAGAAGAACGGGAGCTACCTCATGATGAAGTTGAAGAAGAAGATGACATCAATTGCTTTGGGGACGAAAATGATTCCTCCTTTTTTACACAAGTAGATTATGAGGAAGCCCAGATGGATGAACAAATTCATGAGGCAAGCATTGAAGAATCTTTTTATCAAACAGATGATCAGCCAGGTTACAATTTAAGATCTAAGACTGCTGCTCCCAGGAAAAAGAAAGAAGTTGCTGCCAAGAAGCCTGCTACTCTTGTAAAGCATACCTCCACTCCTACAAAACAACGAAAGAAGCAATTGCAACCCTAAGAAAAAGCGCAAGTCATCCTCAGAGCTCCTCCTAACGAGGTAAAAACTTTCGATAGATTATCATACTCTTTTAATTTTGAATCAAAAATTCAGAAAGTAAAAATACTTATGCCATTGACTGAACTTATGAAGAATGACATTTTCAAGTTTTCTATACTGAAGTCCCTTGAACCAAAGACTCCTCCAGCTGCTGATTATGTAAAACTACAAGATGACAAGCCAACAGTGACTATAGGACCTATGGCTGAAGACCGATATGACTCTTGTCCACCCTTCTACATATCCCTAAATATCCATGACAAGATCCTTCACAACTGCTTGCTTGATTCGGGAGCGTCACACAATCTTATGCCTAAAGCAGTGATGGATGAACTTGGGCTTGACGTCAAGAAACCTTATCTAGACCTCTTCTCTTTTGACTCTAGGAAAGTCAGATGCCTCGGCCTCATAAAATACCTTGTTATAAACCTTGCCCAGTTGCCAATGAGAAGCATGGTAATGGACGTCGTAGTGGCTGATATCCCACCCAAGTTCAACCTCCTCTTGTCACGTTCATGGAGAAAAAGACTAGGGGATACCTTGCAGATGGATCTTTTGTATGCCACAGTATCAGTGTTTGGAGGAGATCTAAAGAGACTTTACATAGAGAATCAACTTGCCTACATCATTAGTGATGGAAAAAATTCTATAAATCATCCCATTTATGATTTAGACACAGACTTTGGCTCATGCATTCTTCAAATAAATGATTCTCAACCAACTCCTTTGCAGCTCACAAAGCCTACTTATCAACAGACTGATGAAGAGAGTATTCCCATGTGGACCATGTTCTTTGATGGTGCCAGTACCAAAGACTCAGCAGGTGAGGTGCAGGTGTAGTTTTGATTTCTCCTTTAAAGGAGGCTATACATTTGTCTTTTAAGCTTGATTTCAAAACTACTAAAAATATAGAAGAGTATGGGGCTTTGCTATTGGGATTAAATTCCTCCAAGGATATGGGAATCAAAGGACTAAAAGTGTTTGGAAACATGGATCTCATCATACATCAAGTGAACAGTACTTTCCAAGAAAAACATGTCAGATTGAAAGCCTACAGAGATGAGGTATGGAAAATCAGGGACTCTTTTTCCATTTTTGACATTTCTTATGTACCCAGAGCTATAAATAATCTTGTTGATTCCCTTGTTGTTTTATCCAGTATGTTTATTCCTCCCATGCCTCCCAGACTCAATTATGAAATCCAAGTCAAATATAGACCATCCTTGCCCGACAATATTAAATATTGGAAAGTTTTTGAAGATGATGATGAGCTTAGTAGATTTCTTCAGGTGGTAGATGGATTTTCTGATATGCATATTGACCAGAAAAATCAAAATGTAGAGGAATCCAAGAATCCTAAGCTAAAAAGAAAAATGGGTCAGCATGATATCGTTCAGCTGCCCAACAATTATATACCTCGGGGTTTGGTGCCTCTTGAGAAGATTTTCGATCATAACGATGTCCCCTACAAACCAGATAAGAAGGAGAAAGATACTGTTGTCCATGAGCACAATATAGGAAGCCAAAATCATCCTAAATTCATAAATCTGTCCGCCAAATTAACCGTTGATCAGAGGTCTGAATATTGCAGCATTATGAAGGAATTCGCTGATGTTTTTACTTGGAAATATAGTGATCTGAAAACCTATGAGCCTGAGGTCATTCAGCATAAGATTGCCCTCAAGAAAGACGCCATCCCTTTCAAACAAAAACTGAGACCTATCAGTCCTCTCCTATTTCCTGTAATTGAAAGAGAAATCAAAAAGCTTCTTGATGCCAAAATTATAATCCCTTTAAGATACTCTAAATGGATTGAAAATCTAGTGATAGTGAGAAAGAAAAATGGTGAGATCAGGTTATGTGTTGACTTTATAAATCTAAATAAATGCTCAAAGAAAGACAACTATCCCCTACCCAAGATGGAACACTTGCTGCAAAGAATTTTAGGGGCCATTGCCATGTCTTTCCTAGATGATTTCTCAGGCTATAACCAAATTTTTGTACATCCTGATGACCAAGAAAAAATTGCCTTTACTACTCCTTGGGGTACCTTCATGTATGCCAAGATTCCATTCAGATGGATGAATGTTGGGGCCACTTTTTAGAGGGCCATGGGCATAGCTTTCATGGGAGAAAAGGACAAGTTTGTCCTCATCTATCTTGATGACATCACAGTTTATTCCAACAATCAGGAAGAGCACCTGAAGCATCTGAAAAGAGTATTTCTGAAGTGCAGACAGTTCAGGATTTCATTGAATCCCCAAAAGTCCCAATTTGCTATCAAGAAGGGCAAGCTCCTAGGCCACATCATTTCAGTAGAAGGTGTGAAAATTGATCCAGCTTGGGTGGAAGCAATTTAGAGGTTGTCCATACCAAGGTCAAAGAAGGATATCCAATCTCTACTCGGTAAGATAAATTTTTTCAGAAGATTTATTCCAAATTTCGTTGAGTTAGTGAAACACATAACTTCTATGCTAAAAAAGGGATCCAAGATAAAGTGGACAGACAATGCAAGAAGTTCATTTCAGGATATCAAACAGGCTATCATGGAATCCCCCACTCTAATCAGTTTGGATTACACCAAGAACTTCTATATTTTTTCCTTTCCTTCCTATGACACGGTGGCAGCAGTCTTGTTACAAAAAGATGATGAAAGTCTTGATCACCCAGTGGCCTTTTTCAGCAAAACACTCAGAGACACTGAACTAAGGTATGATCCTATAGAAAAACAAGATTATGCTCTCATTAAGTCATTAAAAGCTTTCAGAATTTATATCCTCCATGCAAAGGTTATCGCTTATGTTCCTTCATCCTCTGTAAAGGATGTTTTGACTCAACCTGATATTGATGGAAAGAGAGCTAAATGGATCGCAAAGCTAATCGAGTTCGACATAGAAGTGAATCCCACTAAGATGGTAAAAGGCCAAGGACTTGCCAAGATTTTGACGGAAGAAAACTGTGATCTTTTGGACATAAATTTCATTGGGGAAAGTTCAGCAAGTTTACAAACAGAGGTAGCAGCAGAAGGACAACATAAAAACCAACAGGTGGCCGAGCATTTGTTTTCATGTGAGTGGTATTCAGGTATTATTCTTTTTTTACAGAAGTTGGAAGTTCCTCCTGAACTTAGCATAACTCAAGCCCGATCCCTTAAGCTCGGAGCAATTAAATTTTTCATTTATAATAATCTTTTGTATTGGAAAGATCCTGCTAGTTTACTACTAAGATGTTTAGACAAAGAAGAGTCAGTTGAAGTCATACATCAGTTTCATTCAAGTATTTGTGGAGGCCACCATTACTGGAAGACCACATCTCATAAGATTTTAAGGGCTGGGTATTATTAGCCTTTTCTTTTTTCAGATGTGTGTGCCTTTGTGAAATCTTGTGATAAATGTCAAAGATTCATAGGAAAACAACAACTAAAATCTCTTCCCCTGAGACCTATTTTAGTGAATGGACCTTTTCAGTAGTGGGGTTTAGATTTTATAGGCGAGATTAATCCTTCATCTAGTGGTCAACATAAATGGATCTTGGTAGCCACTGATTATTTTACAAAATGGATAGAGGCAATCCCCACCAGGAATGCCACTCATCAGGTCGTCATGAAATTTCTTTATGAGAACATCTTAATTAGATTCGTTTGCCCAAAAAGGCTAGTAATAGATAATGCAATATCTTTCAAAGTCGATGCATTGGTTGACATGTGTAAATCAACGGGCATTCAATTGGTACATTCTACTCCCTACTACCCTCAAGGTAATGGCCTTGCAGAGTCGTCCAATAAGAGTCTAATCAAAATCATCAGAAAGTTGCTGGAGGAGAATCAAAAGAGTTGGGATTCTAAACTGAAGTTTTCTCTTTGGGAAGATAGAGTAACTAACAAGAAATCCATAGGAACTTCTCCCTTCAAACTGGTCTATGGTATTGATGCCATTTTCCTTATTCAGCTAGTTTTACCAGTGGCTAAAATTTTTCAGGAGGAGCAAACTTAATCAAATGATATGATAAGAAGAATGCTTGACTTGGTATAATTGTAGCAGGTTAGATAACAGTTAGTGGATAAGTCAAAGGCTCATCAAAAGAGGATCAAGGACACTTTTGACATAAAGGAAAAGGTGGATGATTTTCAGGTTGGTGACTGGGTTCTGAAATGGGATGCCCTCAGACAAGATAAAGGCAAACATGACAAGTTTAACTCTTTATGGACTGGTCCTTTCATGATAACTCAAGTACAACACAACAACACCTTCATTCTACAAAGTCTGGGAGGTGAAGAAATGTTTGGTGGCCCAGTTAATGGGCATTTTCTAAAACTCTATTTTATCTAAGGCTTTGGATCCTTGTCATTGTAATTTTATTTTTCAGCTTTTGTTTTTACAGAATAACTCCACGCCCAATGGAAACACTAGTAGATAGTTTTACATTTTCTTTTCTCAGGAAAGGCATTGGTTCTGTGGTTCTTGAAACCTCACAGGGAGGCTTTCACCCCCAATAGGAGGCAGTGTTATCTCCTGAAATAAATCAATCAAGATTTTTCATTTTAGGTGATAGGGAGTCTTTTAAAAAGGTACTTTTTAAATTTTTAAAGGTTCATTTTTCGAAGTTTTACCCATGTAATAAAGTTTAAATAAAATTTCGTTTAGTTTTTGTTTGATATAATTCAAATCTCAGGTTTTAGTGGCTTAGGCAAACGTATCGATTGTTCATTAGCCACCGAAAGCCTTATCTTTTAGAAGCTTAAATAAAGGAATTCAGGGCCATTTTAGCCACTGAAATCGTTGAAGCGGGGAAATACCAAGCACATCATATCACACATTTCAACCGACGGGTTCGAAGTTTCCATGATTGCACAAGCCACCGAAAGGACTGGAGAAAGAACCATTCACGATCGGAAGCTGATCCCACTGTGATATAAGAAAATCTTTCTAGATCGCTATATCATTAAGTCATGTGCTTATGTACTCCCCATTTATTTCAGTTATTCACCATGACTACTGCACATCATCAACCATTTTCCACACTCCTTGCAATCAGTTCCACGTTCAAAAGCTCACCCCATTTATCTCAATTTTATCTCAGCCGAGCCGATTTTTGCTAAGTCTACACAGTGTAACTCTTCCCGAAATCCGCTCCTTCGATCACAGGTGTGCGAAAACGTCGTGGAAAATGAAGAAAGGAACATCAACACTGAGGAAGGAACTCAACAATATCGGTTACGTGGAATCACACATGGAGGTATGTCAAATGTTCAAGGATGCAGGGTGTTACACTTTTTGCAAAAAATTACAGAGTTTTCATCAGCAGGTGGCAGAGGCCTTCGCCCTCAATTTCGATGGAAAGAAAACAATCATAGGCTGAGATGAATTCGATATTGATGACACACTCATAGCTGAATTCACAGAGCTTCCCACGACTGGAGAGAAATGGTTTAAATCCATTGTTATTAAGAATGTTGAATTTAGGACCTATTTAAAACCAGAACACAGGGGTTTGATTTGGAAGAAAGATATTCATGTATCTTTCCCTGAAGAGAAATGGAAACAGTTATTGAAATCTATAATGGTTTATATAACCTGTGAAGGGCGATACAACAGGGTAATGATTTACCATTTTAAACTTATAAACCATTTGTTAGGTAGAAACCCACTCAATCTACTCTATTTCCTCCAGCGAAGCTTATCCAAGATGTCTCATCAAGTCAAGGCCAAACATAGCCAAGTTGTAGGTAGATTATCCCACCATAGTTTAATCAAACTGTTGGTTTGTGAGGTTTTGTAAAGAAAAGGTTAAGAGTGGAATTACTTCTTATTCTGGAATGATTTCCAGACGGAGGTTCAGCCAGAGGGAAAAAAGAGTCCTCATTCCAAGAAATCCTCCACTCCCAGAAGTGGAAAGAGGAGGAGGAGATCTATCTCTCCAACCCCAGTCAATCAACCCTCTCCTTCCTCTAAGCTGGGCAAAACTAAGAAGAAATTGAATTTTAACAGTGAAGAAGAAGAGGCCAAAGAATTCCTAGTGAACAAAAACATTCTCAATCTTCCTTACACAGACTTAGAGAATGAAGAGTAGCAGTTTCAAATAGGGCACGAGGATTCAGTTACCATAGGGCGTGACAATTATATTTTTGTGGATATATACACAAAAAGTTATGAGAAACTTCCATCACCTACACCCCAAGAAGAACAAGAACCAAAAATTGCAGATGCCTCATCTAGCAAATGAGTGAAGCAAAATAAATGAAAAGAAAACAGGAAGCTTAAGAAGAAGCTAGCCGAGAAAGAAGTGCTTGAAAGGGTAATAAAAACCAGGTATGAAACTCTATCAAAAAAAATTGTAGAAAGCAACTCAACTTTGGAAATATTAGCCCATGAAAGCATAAAGGAGAAGAAAAAGAAAAAAGATTGTAAAGAACTACAATAACTTATGGAGAGTAGCTCAGGGTTTGAAGAAAAAGGTCATGGATTTGAGGAAAAAATCAATGTCTTCAAAACACCAAGCTCATGCTTCTCTTGAGACCCTTGCAGAGGTGGCAGTTCAGTGCAATGAACCAAAGGCAGCCAGTAACCCTACAAATTTTGAGCAAGATAAAGAAGCCTAAAAAGATCAGTCTTGAGGCGTTTTTGAGCTAAGACAAGGGTATTTTTGAAATTTTGATAATCTCAAGTTTCGGTGCCTTAGGCGAACATATCAATTTTTCATTAGCCAGTGAAATCAGAACTTTCGGTAGCTAATCGGCCCGAATTCTATTTTCTCTAGCTACCGAAAGCACTGACAAGGCATAAAGCTAATGTTTTTGCACAGGTCCAAGTTTTTCTTGTTCAAAAGACTAAAAAATGGTCCCAATCGATGGAAGATAATTAATGACATCTCTATCAAGAGTTTATTTTGTTTTGGAGATGCTTTAAAAGACAGAAAAGGTAAACAACGGTTAGCTATTATCAAGGATATAAGACTGTTTGACTGTCAACAGGTGTCAAGTTCGACTCCTCCCACATCACATGAGATCCAACAGCCTCGGAAGGATCACTACACCTGCCAATAATATGAAGAACATATAGATCAGTTGAGAAGTTGGATTGATCTAGTCTACTTAGGCCAATTATTGATTTTCTATTTTTGGCAAAATTTGATCCAATAATCTAGGATCTGGAAACTGTTTGTAAAAGGCTATAAATCCAAGAACATTTGATGAACACAGGGTTTGATTTTGAGTTCTATGATCTATTTTTGTTGTATTAAAGACACTTTCTTTAATATATTAAGCCTGCAAGCTTCTTTCATTTGTTATTGTCAGACTCTCCTTCATCTTTGTCTATGCATATGAGTTGAAATCATTCTTTTGTCTATGTTTAATGGTCCCATGGTAACTGTCATCTTACT
>ML785148.1:216353-239904 GCA_009831015.1 Picea engelmannii
GATCAATGAAATAATAAGAGGATTGCGAAATTTTAGAATACACATATTATGTATTTATATTGTTATTAGAAAATTTTCACTTTCAGTTTATTGGGTCATGCAACACTACCTTCTTTGGTCATAGGGGTGTGGCCAACCTACATCTACTATAGAGAAGAGAATGATCATTGAGTTACAAGAGGGAGATTCACTCAATAATGTGTTTTGGTTATTTGAAGCAGAAGATAAGCAAGTGATAGACATGGTACAACTAGAGGATCGTGGAGCCAACATGGAACAATCACCACCCCATGCACATTTTTAAAAAACTAAGGTAATCATTAATCTATTTCCTAGTTCTAGTTTAAAAGTAACTTTTAGTAGTGGACTGAAGAATAAAAATGGAATACAACCAAGTATAGGAGGAAGTATTAGTATAGTGGAGGTACAATGATAAGTGTTTCTTCTAGTTTAGGAGACAAGACTATTATACTTAGTCAACCAATCCTTACTTGTTTTCTTTTAATGATTAATCCAATAAAAATCATAGATGGAGTAGCTGACAACTCGACAATGCACCTTCTTGGGTTTTTAGGAAAAGGTGATAGTGATGCAAAGTAGCATCGGTTCCTTTGTGAATCAATTTGGAGGGAAAAACGCATTATTACCCCATATGATAAACTAGTAGATTTCCAAACCTCTTCGAGGGGAAGAGATCTATAGTGTTATATTGATTTTTTCCAAATTTATCCTTCAGGTATCCCTAAAACTATGGATGTGGTGAAATCAAGGTTCATGGCTAAGTTCTAGAGACCAAACTTGAAGAAACAAAGTTGTGATGAGATAAAGGAGATTAAATAGTGGATTGGAAAGAGTGCTTGGAAGTATGATCGACACTTTGGGTAGTTGATTAATAGAATCTCATACCTGATCCATAAGACACGATATAAATAGTGGTTTATTTAGAGACTATTACCCTTGACTAGAGTGCCATTGATGTAGTAGCAGTGGAAGCTTCAGTGGGATACCTTGTTGCAGGTGATGGAGATTGAATCTATGAATGAACATCCATACATGATGAGGGATAGTGTTGTGGTTGTTCCCTCAACTAGTGCAATGATTGAGATTTCCCAATTCCGTTCACAACTATCAACTTTGATAGAGAAAATCCAGGAAATGAACTATGCCAAGATAGGAAAGGAACAATTTTGGTGCATTATGTGTAAGATGGAGGGACACACAGTGAATGATTGTCTTTCTCTAAAATTTAGATTTGTGGCATCTAACCTGACACCACCACTAACTAGGTTCCCAATCAATGAGGCTGATGAATACTGTAAACTTTGCAAGAGATACTACCAACCCCCACATATTTTTCCAATCTTGTAGAAGTATAATTTAATACCAAAAATTGTTCTCTATCATTTTTGTAGGGAAAACACTCATACCATAGAGAAATATCACACCCTATAGGTACTCACAGAGTGGTTTGAGAGGAACTCTTTCTAAGTAGAGGAGACAAATTCTAGAGTGATTAAGAGATGAGGATATGTATGATATATAGGAGAATATAGTGGAAAATATGGAGGAGGTTACAAAAGTGGTAGGAATTGTGGCTATACATGCCCCATCAAATGTTATAATTGCAATGAAATAGGGAATATCTCATGATATTTCATGTATCTAAGGAGGGTAGGATGTGGCCATTGTAAGGCCATGGGTCATGCGACCGAGGACTATCCTAACCTAATAGAAAAGTAGGATATTTGAACAAGACAGAGGAATTCAAATCTATTGAATTTATAACCTCAAATCATTACATAACTTGGGGACCTTGAGATTAATATGGTGACCAAAGGAAGGCCTTGCACGGGAGCTGATGAATCTTGAAAAAACATTCTCCATATAAGGAAGGTGGACCCAGTGAAACTTGGGTTCAACATGGAAAAACATAAAAGGTATTATAAGGAATCCTTATAATAATGACAAGGAATCACAACTATAATGGGCCAAGGCACAAGTAGAATCTTAACATCTTGGAATCCTCTTGACCATATACAAAAAAAACACAACCAAAGATCGTAACAAGGGAACAAGGGAGATATTTTCTCAACAAAAATAATTCATGAATTCTTCTATACCTTCATTAGGGTCTTGAATGATGAATAATTAAGGAGGAAGTTCTGATCAACATATGGCAAGCTAATTGAGGGGGGGGATAAATATCCCATCTATGCTCCCTTTCTTGAGAAAAAAGGTATAATGGATCAATCACAAGAAGAAGCATAAATCATTTGAGAATTTAATATGGATGTTGCGGTTGATGATTCAATATAGGATTTATCCTATTGCTTCCTAGAGAATGTTGAGGTTAATTTGGGAACCGTAAATATAGTTCTAGATTTTGAATTAATTGAAATCATCAGTGAAAAAGGAACCTACCTTGTTTTTTTAGTTTTTAAGTGGGTGAACGATAATGAAGAAATAATCAATTTGAAAAGGTGGGAGATGTTGTTTGAAGTAGGCCGGACCAAAGTCATACAACCTATTGAACCTGTAAAGGGAAAGAGATATACAAAACTAGTGGATGATAGCATAGATGACATGACCATGGATCAATTATATAACTTGATGGTAGGAATGAGGGATGAATATATCAATCATACCACCAATGGATCAATAAACTTGAGGAGGATATACTTGTATGATTCAAACAACATGGAATCATTCTAATACTGGAAATAATGCAACCACAAGATGTCCTCTCGCAATTGTTCCATGATCAAAATTGTACGATGTATTTGCATAAATGTGAGAGATTCCCTATCTTCAATGGTATAAGGGATGTGGAGGATTTTATGGAGGATTTGAGCCTAGAAGTCTGATAAGATCAACTAATACTGACCTTGGATGTAATGTTGAGGTCCACATCATCCAGGTGGTGGGATGCTCATAAAGATGGTCTTGATAGATGGAAGGAGGTCCAACTAGTGTTGCACCATCAATTTTCTCCACCTCCCAAGTATTAAGTGATTGAAATTATAGGAGTGAAAAATATCCAGTTGACTTCCCATAGGTCCACGAGGGAAGGATGGACCCAACTTTGAATGTAAATGGGTGGGGCCATAAGTGTATTAAAGAAATCTTTGTAGATAAATTATGGGTCGACAAATTTATTCACACCTTGGGGACCATCCCCAAGTCTCGGTATCTACACCAGGAATTCTAGAGACACACCCACAAGTGGAAGGCTCTTAGGGAGTGATTTTTCTCAATGTTTTCCTACATAGGTAAGACCTTCATTATAAATTTTTATCTAACTTCAATAAATTTGTTTCTATTTGATGCTATAATGGATAGATCAATTAAAGTATATATGTAAATCTCACTAGAACAAACAACCAAGGAAAGATAAAGTCAGTGAATTGTGGATGAACATTCATATTTTAAGTGTTGTGCTAAGATGGAAAAATAAACAAAGGAAGAGGATGATCCATGTAAATTGCGACACCTTCCCTTTTAGGAATCTAAAGGTAAAATATAGATGAAGGAGATAGAGGAGGATCGTATAGGTAAGATGTACCAAGAACACTTAAAAGTAAAATATATCAACATTAGCACAAGGGATCATCCTTGATTAGGGTCCAAATGAGGACTATTGGGATGGTGCAATGGTGTTTGAGGTCATATCTCTACTTAGAGAATATGGAGACTTATTCTCATAGAGTTTCACATAAATGAAAGGAATAAAAGGGGAGCTAAGAGAGATGAGAACATAACTTAAGCTAGATGTTAGACCCATCAAGAAGAGACCCTATACGTTGAACCTGTGGTCAAAATAAAGGGTGAAGGATGGGATTGACAAATTCTTGCCATTAGCTTTATCTTCATAGTAGAAAAGTAAAATTAGATTATTTTTATAGTAAATCAATACAAAACGAAAGGGGGGGGTATAAGGGACATTTTTGTGGACTTCTAGGGAGTGAACACGACTTGTGTTCATGATCAATTCCTTACCCCTTTTAGTGACAAGGTGTTGGACCAAGTGGACTGAAATGATGCATACTACTTCATTGATGGCTTCTTAGGACACCACCAGGTGTGCATAGAAGAAGAGGGAAAGAAGAAAACCACCTTTTCTATGGAGTAGGGTTCATACACTTACAATGTGATTTCATACAAGTTGAAAAATGCATCGATTGTGTTTTCCAAGATAGTGATAGAAACATTTAGAGAATACATACACAAGTTCCTAGAAGTACACCTATATGATTGGATTGTATAAAACCTATCAAAGTATCATGTCATGATGTTGCAACTACTATTCAAAAGATGCAAACAAATACAAATCTCTCTAAATCTCAAGAAGTGCATCTTTTGCAAATCCTTTAGCATGCTCTTGGGTCACATTGTTTGCAAAGATGGGCTAATTGTGGATCCAACCAAGATAGAAACAATTATTAATATAGAAACCCAAACTAACGTTCATACACCATGGTAAACTTTGAGCCACACCAAGTGCTACAAAATATTCATCAAAGGTTATGAAACCATCATTGTACCAATGGATTGGTTGTTGAAAAAGACTAGGGATTTTTTTTAGAATGGGGAATTCCAAGCATACCTAAACATATTGAAAGAAAAGTTGCTAAGTGCACCTATATTAATTTTCCCATATTGGACCATTGAGTTTCGTGTACATGTGGATTCCTCAATAATTTCCTTAGGGCCATACTAGTGCAACCCAGAGGACGGAAATCAGACCATCCAATTTAATTTGACAACATAAAACAATTATACCACTACTAAGAGGAAGGGACTAGAAATGGTGTATTCACAACAAAAAATTAGGAACTACTTGTTGGGACGACACTTCAAGTTCTTTACAAACCATTATGTGCTCAAATACCTAATGAATAAGGCAATTTTAGAAGGTCATATTTGTAGGTGGTTTTTACTATTTCAAGAATTCAACTTTGAATTCACAATGAAGCTAGGAAAAACTAATGCCAAACCAAAACAACATTTCTTGGGTGGAGATAGGATAATCAAGAGGGTCACTGGATTAAAATTACCACATGTTGACTTCTTTAAAATATAGGTAGTCACTGACTACTTAAAAGACAATGTTAATGTCATGATTATTGGAGTTGCACCACATGGATACTCAACCATACGTAATAAACAACTAGTTCTCAAAGCATCAAACTGTCAATTTATTACAGACCAACTATACAAATTGGGTGTGGATGGGATAATCAAATGATGAGTGATGGACCATAAGTGTGTAGGGATTCTATGGGATATACATAGTGGAATCATGTGGGGCCACTACAGAGGAAAGTCCACAGCTTGAAAAGCATTGCAAGAAGGATTGTGGTGGACCAAAATCTTCAAATATGCAAAGGAATATGATAAGTCATGTGTTGCATGCCATATAATTGGATGGAATCCATTTAGAAGGGATTATATGCAACTACATCCAATGGTTATGTTGTAGCCTTTGGAGAAATGGGTAGTTGACTTATTGGGCCCATTAACCCCCCAACTAGGCACTTAGGGACCTGATACATCATCACTACACCTAACTATCTTACTAGACGAGTAGAGACAATAAAAACCAAGGATTACAGCACAAACACAGCCACAAGCTTTATCTTCGAGAATACTATATGCAAATTTGGTCATCCTAGGAGTTTGACAATGGATCAGGGTAAGCATTTCATGAGAAATTCCATTTGGACCTTGATTCAGGAGTTTATGGTGTAGCACCATACAAGTAGTCCCTACCACCAGCAAGTTAATGGGACTATAGAAGCATTCAATAAGATATTGGAGCAAGGATTGACCAAGGCTTGTAATGTGAATCAACATAATTGGGATGAAAGGGTACTTGCAATGCTAGCCATACATGACCACGATCGAGAAACTAATAAATCACACCCCTTTCATTTTGGTTTACAACATATAAGCATTAGTTCTTGAAACATTTCTAGTGCCAAGTTTGTTCATAGTGCAATATACTAAGATCTCAAAGGAAGAGTTAGTTCAAATCTAAATTATATAATTGATGGATTTGGAGGAAAACTAACTCTTATAAAGGTTTCACAAGTGGGTTGATAAGTCATGGTAGAAGGCATGGAAATAATGGCATGATTTCCAAATAAATAATAAAATATTTGAAACGGATGACTTAGTATTTATATATAATAATACATACCTCAAGCACCATAGTAAGCTACAAATGCACTGCCTAGGACCTTTCTTGGTTATGGATATTTGGGATTTAGGAGTAGTAAAATTGGCTTAAGTAGTTGGGACATTTTGGGAGGGATGGGTGAATGGCACTCACCCGAAACCTTTCTCTCCTCTTCAAAGCTAAGTTGGGAATTTCCTAAAAATGATATGTATATTATTTTTATTTATTCTTTAATAGTCAATTCAATAAGGCCCAATCCCGTGAAAGGGCCAATCAATCTAGTTGCATCAATTGAATAAATATTAACCTTGTGGTTAAGAAAATATTGGGTAAGTCGAGTAAAAAAAAAACAAATTGAATTAGCAAGTTTCCTTCAGTCTTATTGAGAACCAAGCACCACCATTTTGGTCAAGGGAGGGAAATGTCTCATTTTGATTCATCAAGTTATGTCTAAACAAGGTATTTGAGTTACGTAATCATGCCATAGCATGGTGGTGGTAACCAAAAATATAAAAAAGGCGTGTTAGTGGTTGTGGGTGTGGTTAATGATAACTACATGCATTTAATGATCACATTAAGTCATCAAGTTGAAATGAAAAGTGTAGGTGTTAAATGGAAATTAATAGGGGTCAAGTTGCAATTAGGTAGGTTACATCGTTCCATCATTCAAATTTAGTTAATTTCGTCATTCCTTACAAAATGATGGTAACCCCAAAGTGAATTCACTCATGAAACATTGTGATTGCCACATGCTCCAATTACTTTTTCAAGTTGTTTTGGAGGATATGGTCCCTTTTCAAATTCATGAAAGATATGATCACTTTTCAGATTAATGGAAATTAAATCTATGTTATTTAGTGTCCTCTCTATTGAAGCTAACATTGTTACATTCCTGAGTCATTTTTCAAATTGAGACAGTAAATAAGAAGATAAGAGCCTAAAACTAGTAAAGAGCTAGTTGATGTCTATGCACCAAAATGGGAGCCAAAGAACTAGAATCTAGGGAATTATCAAAATACTACTAGTAGTGTATTCAAGGAGAGAGCCCAATATAGAAATATTAGAAAAGTAATTGTCAATATGACATCATAGAAGAAGGATGAAATTTTGGATGAGCCCATGGATCGACAAGTCTTTCAAAAGGGGACTTCAAAGGAAAGATGATAGAACAAACCCCCAATCGTGGAAAATGACTTCAGGAATGTTGAACAATTCTCAAATCTATAATCTGTGTATTATATGCATGAATTCCAACTGAGAAATTAAAAGAAGTAGGAGGAAATGGTTGATGACGCCATCACTTCTAACCAATTCAGATGTCATCACTTCTAAATATGCTATGAGTCTCAACATTTATCTCATCTATACCAATTTAGCATTGTATATAATTATTGTTGAGTATAGTACACCAATGGTATTTATCGATAGATAATCCATACACATTCATCCTTGATATTTTCATACCTCATCAGTTTATCAATGGATGACTAGGAAGTCAACATGGTCTTCTAACAATACAAAAGGGCCAATAAAGCTGGAGAAGAACACCTTTACATGCACTATGGGACACAAAGAGGGCATATGGGGGATGGAATTTCCTCCATCAACTCCATCCCAATGTGAATGGTGAGAAGGATACTTGCATGCGAAATGATGAGGAAACAAAAGAAGGGAGAGTGTAACCTAGACATTCTCTTAGCGACAAAATCATGCCCAAAAGGATGACAATTTCAAATTGGTGCCAATTCTTTTTAAACAAGTTCATAGAGGCTAAAATTCAAGCACATGCAAAGGCTCCAAAATATAACTATGGATACTTTCTTCTAGAATTTGCAATGTTCAAATGGGAGACACTACAAGGACACCAACTCCTTTCAACAGAAAAATGATTGGTTTTAGTAGCATCCATGCCAAGGAGGGTATAGAAGGAAATGGATCACACAAAGTTCAATGTCAATGCATTCATGAATCAATACCAACCTTGATTCCCCGACAAGATTATCAACCACTACCATAAGTGGTTAATATTTAGGCAACTAGAAACAACAACTTATACATTATTCCAATCATGGAGGGGGAATAAAGGATAGAGGTAATTCCTTTTCCTATATCCTTATATAAAAAACAATAAAATAATAAGTGAAGAGCTATTGAGGAGTCAAACTCACCACCATGTGGGGCTTCATTTTTTTTAAATAAGAAGAAACATGAGGAGGATGAGGAATTTTAAAAGGTCCCCATATTATGTTACAACATGATTCCTCTCTTGGAAGAATAAGAGGAAATAAAAAATGAAAGAGTTTGAGGTAGATAAATCATTTTTCTAAGCAATAGAGCTGGGAAAAACATTTGCAACAAACTCCCCAATGAATTCCACCATTCATATGTTGCAGTTTGTCACCATGTGTAAAGATAGTTGGATACGAGAAGGTGTTTGGTAGGGGCTAATAGAATTAATAGATATTTTAATGAAGAGGTCGATAGTAAATAAACCAAGGACCCACCTAACACTAGTCGTGATTCAACCACTCATAAGAACATATAAGATGGAATTTTTAGGAAAGAATGTCAAAGTTGGGACTTCACAATCCACACTGGCAAGTACCACACCCCCTCTAGTAAGTACCATTTCATTGATTCAAGCTAATTCCATAATAATGAAAGATGTGGTTTACCTCACTCAAGAGGAGAAAACCCCATCTCCCATTAATGGAACACAAATTTAAATGGACCCTAAAGACATAAAGGAGGGTGATGCAGGAGAATCGTCAACAACATTCATCAAGCCGAGTGGAGGACAAATCAACATCAAGTGTGTGCATTCAAATTGTTTTGAGACCCAAGGAGATCACATCAATTTGATATTTTGAAAATACTGTAATTAAAAGAGATTTTAATGTTTTGAGGCAAGAACCATTGTATGAGATCGTAAAGGATTGTAATGTCTATAATAAGTTGTAGGATTGTACAGATATTGAGCAGTGACTCGTATCTGGGTTGTAAATGCCATTTATTGTAATAAGCCTTAGTGGTAGAATGTTTTAATTATGATATGATAGCACGATCGTAATCGGTATAAAGGCTCGACAAGCCCCTCTGTGTATAAATATATGTAATCTATGCCCAAATGAGATTATTGAAGACAATTGTATTTTGTTGTTGAATTTTATTGAGAATTGTTTTTCAAGGAGAAGTTGAGAGCTACAAGAAATATTTGTAAGAATTCTTTGCTGAAGGAATATAATATAGGAGGATTGATTTCAGACTTTGAGTTTGTACATTTTTTCTTATGAGTTAATCGGGTAATGTCATTTTATTTTCTTTTTGTGTTTTATATTCCTTTGTATGCATTTCATGGTTAATTGAATGAACCTGTAGTGTTCTGTAAGTTTTAGTTTTCTCTCTTCTGAAGAACTAGTGCAAGGAGTGCATAGTAGCCATGCAAGGAGTGTGAAGGCAGAGTCGTTTTCAGACTTAGAAGCTCATAAGAGATAACATGAAATTATGTAGGGTGAGTGCAAGGAGTGCACATATACTCATCTGAGTATAGGAACTCAAGAAGACCCTTTCAAGGCATGCATAGGGCCAATACTTAGTCAAGTGTTGAAGAGTNCAGACTTAGAAGCTCATAAGAGATAACATGAAATTATGTAGGGTGAGTGCAAGGAGTGCACATATACTCATCTGAGTATAGGAACTCAAGAAGACCCTTTCAAGGCATGCATAGGGCCAATACTTAGTCAAGTGTTGAAGAGTCTCAAGGAAATGAACACAAGGAGTGCGTGGTAAGATTTTCCAGAAATATTCAAGTGTCAATTTTTCAGAGGAGCACAAGGTGTGCATAGAAGACCCAAATCATTTGAGTGTTAAAGCTCAAGAAAAAGAACGACCATAATATTTGAAGGGAAGAATCCTTTCATTTTCAAGGTTGAGTGGACGAGATACGCCTGAGGAGGAGCATATATTTCCTAGCCGTTAGATCTGGGAAAGTAGTGTAGGTGTTAACCCCTGAAGTCCTTTGGACTTTGCGTATTCAGATGCTTCTGTGTGGTGTGTGCAAAGGAGGCAAGTTTCTCGAAGTCCTGGGAACCAGAGAAGATCTAGACCGTCTGATTGTGGGGACACATGACCACAGATCCAGAGTAGTTAGAAAGTACAACTATCCAGAAGAGTTGGAGCATGATTGTGGAAGTGTGCAAGCTTCCCAAATTTCTGAAGCTCGAAACTAATCTTAACCATTGGCGTGAAGAGACACGTGTCAACAGATATCAGAGATTGGAGATTTAGTACCCCGGAGGAATGAAGCTGTAATTTTTTTTGGGTCAAGAACTCTCGAAGGATCAAAGGCCGGATTAGATCCCAACCATCCATTCACAAGGAAAACTAAACCGTTGATCATGCCCTTCACGAGCTCACCAGTTCGACACTCCAGAGGATATGATGTGTTGATTTGTGGAAGGTTCTGAAGCCTGAAGCGTGGAGAATAGATCCACCGTTGATTTGAGAAAAGCGCCAGTCGTTTGATATATTTTCTCGAAGTTTGCGAATTCAAGTTAGTCTCATTTTGGAGCAGGTATATCCCCCAAAGTGCAGAGGCCTGAAACATCTGTAAGTTGTAGATCTCGACATCCGTTGAGGACTGTCGATTCTTCCTTTTGTTTGGTCGTCCACTAGTTTGACGTTCGGGAGGAATGTCATGTATTATTGTCAGAACTCTTGAAGCCCGGAGTCCTGAAGTGTTGTAATCCGTGGCATTCAAGTTTTTTTATCCTATGGACTTGGCTGAAGGTCACATGCATTTCTATGCGTGGATAAATATACCCTCACGAATTTTAAATTGCACGCAGGATAAGGGAAAAAGGGTTGTGGTATAAGATTTCGAGTTCTCAGTAGGATCCCAAGAGTTGATTCGACTCCATACTATGTACGATCCTAGAATAAGAGGTTGTGCGAGCCCCAGGAGGTGGTGGGGTTTTGCATCAAGTGGTATCAGAGCACTAATTTTGTCTGTAGACAATAGGAAAAGATAGAAAGGAGAAAACTTGGAATCATTCCGCCAAGGATACGCAGAGACAGACCAATAGTAAATGCATCCATGGAAGAGGAGATGAGACAACTTTTTGCAAGGTTGGACGCCATGGATACAATGCAGAGAAGAGAACTTGATGTTGGTGATGTCAGTGAAAGTGAAAATGAAGATGTAGAAGTTGCAGGAGAACAAGTAGCAGAGGAGTGACTGTTGAGAGCTATTGTCAAACTAGGAACCCGAGAGAAAAGAGAGGTCCCAATTTATGAAAGTAAGTTAAATGTAGAAGAACTACTTGACTAGGTAAGTGCTTTAGACAATTACTTCGATTATGAGGAGATTGACGATGAAAATAAAGTGAATCATGCTATGACTAGGTTGAAAGGACATGGAGCGTTATGGTGGGACAAATTGCAAGCTAACAAAAGATGAAAAGGTAATTCCAAAATCAATAGTTGGGATATAATGGTAGCTAAATTAAAAACTAAGTTCATACCCAAATATTATCAAGTAAATATGTTCAGGAAGTTACAGAACCTAAGGCAGAAAGGTTTTTCGGTGAAGGAGTACATCGAAGAGTTCTATAAGATAAACATTAGAGCAAGACATAGAGAGAATGATGAACAAAAGGTTTTTAGGTATATTAATGGCTTGAGATATGAGATTCAGGATGAAATCAACATGATGACTATGAGAAAAATGGAGGATGCTTATCAGGTAGCCCTGAAAGCATAAGAGAAGTTGGAAAGAAAGCATAGTCAAAGAAACAGAGGAAAAAGTCCAAGCAAAGGCAGAGGAATAGTCAGAGAAAAGTTCCAGAAGCCCAAACCAGAAGCTGGAAGATATCACAATCAGACAGAAAGAGGAGGTAGTTCTTGAGGGAGAAACTATAGTGGAAGAAACTCTTTTCCCAAAGGAAGAGGAAGAGGCAGAGGAGGAGAAGTGAAGTGTTATGCCTGTGGAAAGACAAGGCATATGTCTATGGAATGTCCCAAGAGAAAAATTACGGGAGGTGGAGAAGCTCAGATTTCTGAAGCGCAAAAGAGGAATGTGGAGGCAGAGATGAAAGAATAAGAAGTGGAAGAAGGGAGATCAATCTTGATGAGAAAATTTCTTGTGAAGCCAGAGAAAGAGGTAAGAGAACCAGTCCAGAGGATGGTGGAAAAACTAAAGTTGGAGACAATTTCAGATTTGAATCCGTACAAGGTATCGTGGTTGCAGAAAGGACATCAAGTAATGGTAAGTCGACAATGTAAAGTTGAATTTAAAATAGGAGGTTATAATGATGAAGTTCTATGTGATGTCATACCTATGGATGTTTATCATGTCATCTAATGGGAAGACCGTGGAAATATGACAGGAATTCCATACATGATGGAAGAAAGAACATTTATACCCTAGAGAAGAATGGGTGTAAGCATATGTTGTTGCCAATAGAAGACAAATGAGTCATAAAAGAAGGGAGTCAACGTATATTTCTCATGAGTGGGAAGAAACTCTTGGAAGAAGTCAAGAAATAACAAGAAATGTAGTTTGTTGTTGTAGGTAGGCTGAGAGTCATTCTCACAAGTACATCTATGGATTATTTGCCTATAGAAGTCCAAGAATTATTGGATGAGTTCGCTGATATTGTGGTGGATGATTTACCTCACTCTTTACCACCCATCAAGAGTAATAGTCACCATATTGACCTTATTCCAGGAGCAAGTTTGACAAATAAAGTAATGTACAGATTGCCACCTCGAGAGAATGAAGAGGTCAAAAATCAAGTCCAAGAGTTGTTGGATAAAGGTTTAGTTAGAGAAAGTTTGAGTCTATGTGTCGTACCAACTATATTGAGTCCAAAGAAAGATGGAGGTTGGAGAATGTGCACAAATTCAAGACTCATCAACAAGCTAACCATCAGGTATAGATTCCCTTTACCCAGAATGGATGATTTGATGGATTGTTTAAGTGGAGCTACAACTCCCGAAGCCCGGAGCAGATCCCAACCGTCCATTCACGAGGACAGTTAGATCGTTGATCATTCCCTTCATGAGCTCATCAGTTTGACACTCCATAGGATCTGATGTGTTGAGTTGTGGAAGGTTCCTAATCTCGAAGCACGGAGCACAGATCCACCGTTGATCTGAGGCAAGGGCCAGTCGTCCTATCTATCCATTCGGAGTTCATGAATTTAGGGTAGTTTCATTTTGAAGTAGGTAAATCTCCCCAAGTGTGGAGGCCCGAAACATCTGTAAGTCGTAGATCTCGGCATACGTTGAGGACCGTTGATCCTTCCTTTTGTTCGACCGTCTGCTAGTTCGACGTTCGGGAGGAACGTCATGTATTTTTGTGGGAACTCTCGAAGCCCGAAGTCCAGAAGTGTTGTAATCTGTGTCATTCAAGGGTTTTTAGCCCACAACCTTGGACAAATGTCACATGAATTTCTCCATGTGGATAAATAGGCCCTCGCGAATTTGGAATTGTGTGTAGGATGAGGGAAAAAGGCATGTGGTATAATATTTTGAGGGCTCCGCAGGAGCCCGAGAGGTGATTTGGCTCCATACTGTGTATGATCCTAGACCAGGAGGTTGTGTGAGCTCCAGGAGGTGGTGGGGGTTTGTGTTAGAGGGTTGGTAGACATAGGGAAAAAAACACCAACAAGGAGGTTGTGACCAAACTAAAGGTCATGTATGAGAACAATATATGTAATAGGAATATGACACACAAAAACAAGAGAAGCACATAGAAATAGGGGGATATGAAAAAGACCCCAAGAAAGACTAGCTAGTGGGGTGAATCAAGAGACAAAATAGTAGGAGTAGCAAGAAGAGCATTGGGAGAAACAAGAAGAATACCAACAAAAGGAGTAGGAAATTGAAATACAAGAATCAACAATAAGAGAAAGAGTAGTAAATAACATGTGAAGAACACCAAGATCGGGATATGTAGGATGCTCCAATCGATGTTGGTGTAACCCATGTGGTCAACATATGACCCTAGACATAGATAAAATAATGACCATGTAATTGATCACAAGGTTGACACAGGACATAGACTACCAATTCACACTCATGCAAGAGTGCCAAAATTATTTTTACATTCTGTAGTACACATTACTACCAATGTTGAAGAAAGAATAATAAGTGAAACCATCCACCTCGACACCAACATGGATCCTAAATGCATTGAGTTTAGTAGTAGGCCCAATGAAAAAAAACAATGGCGCAATATATATACTAAATGGACCCATTGACACCACCACATTCCCAATCATCACAACCATTCAACATTAGCTAGGTCCCACCATAGGATTTAATTAGGCAACCTTTCATTTTTGGTAATGATATTGGGCACCAATTAGTAAAAGCTGAGAGGGAGGTCATGCAACTACAAATAGAAAACAATCAACTATAGGTACAACTATATGATGTGATTGAAGAGGCAGATAAGATAAGGTGGGAAAAGCCAACACTAGAAGACCGGGTTGAAGTAATTTGTGACTGACTCATCCAAATGTTGTTGACCATAAAAGAGGAGGATTCATAGATTTTCAACCTACCACTAGGAAACCCTTTCAATGAGATACTAGATCAACTATAGCAAGTAGTCCACTAGATAAAGAAGGGTAAATAAAAACTCAAATAAACTTGGGACATTGAAAGATAAGTTAAGGAGCAGAAGATGGCCATAAAACTTGGACTCCACAACCCAATTGGTAGAACAAATGAAAGAAATGATTCACGTTGTGGTCAATCAATGTAATAGATTCCAATTATCACTTGGAATTGGGTGAAAATTGTGAAGAAAAGGGAGTAAGCATCATAAGAAATTCAAGAGGGGATAAAATGATTACAACAAGAAGATGAATAACTAATAGACATGATGGCCAAAGACAAGGAGCTAAAGGAAGTACAAAAAGTAGATGATGGACTAGACCAATTGTTTTAGTCCATCAAGATTGTCCAATCATATTTAAGGTAGCTTTGACCAATCATGATAGAACATTATAGTACATTACAACAATTGCATAATTCCATAGATATAGATTGGTCATTAGAAAAGGAGACTCAGACTTACGCACCCAACCTCGACCAAGAAACTATCTAATTGGTGGGTTTGAACATTTTGTTGAGTGAATGGACCAAGGAATTGGATGAATTCCTCGAGTTCATGAACATAGTTGTGGAGGTGGTCTCAGAGTTGGGCCCCTTGTTTCAAAAGGATGTGGAGGATGTAGACTCAAGTAAAGGTAGTAGGAGTTGACTTGAGGGTGAGTCAATAGGTGTGGTCAGGGCTTGTTGGGTCCCTAGTTTTGAATTTTTAACATAGACATGTTGCAGTAGTAGGAATAGGGTGGTGCAAACTAATAAAACATAATAGATAGGAGTCACACCATGTGAAATAGAGACCGTTAAAGACATTTGGGAGCCTCAATGCTAAAGAGAAATCAAAGATAGAAGAACATGTAGGAATCTAAGGGATCAGGGATGAAGAGGCAAAAGGACTAAGACCCTTGGCTAGCATAGAAGTCGATAACAGAGAGTCCATCAAATGGAAACTAAAAGAACAATTAATGGCCTTGCATAGTTTGAGAGTATATTCCTGCCCTTGGGTGAAACTATATAATGTAAATTATTAGACATGAAAAGGCCCTTGATGGTTGTTTGGTTATTTTTTTTAGTTAATTGTAATGCATGGTATAATGTTATACTCTCAATTGTCTAATAAATTATGTACTAGTTCATGTTGAATATTGAATTAGACCCCCATTTCAAATTTTTATTGTCTCTCTTTTATATGGTGATGATGTGTTTTATTAATGTTTTTTCTTTATGCTAATGAATGAATATAATCTACTCAAATCCATGTTATGCTCTTAAGTAAGATGGTGGTATTGGTTATGTTGTTCCGTTGGTTATTGAATGTGTTATTATTGCATCATATTTAAAGGAAAGGTATGGGTATTAGGTTATGTTTTGGTCATGACACTTGTGTTGCACAAGTCCTATATAGTCTTTTGTCTCAGCACAACACTTCGATCGATACCTTTCCCTTCATGGGGATTGAAAATGCCAGTTCTTAGAATACAGTGGACATCCTTTGTTGGACATCTATGTACACCTTCGTATGAAAATGAGCCAACAAATTAATACATAAATTTGTGTGTTCTCCCGCTATAAATCAACTATGCTCAAGAAATTCCTAGAATATAGGTCTCATTCAATGAAAGAGGCTGCTAAGTTTTTCTAGATAATATATATACTATAGAGAATAAATCTACAAAAGATAGTTTTTTTTGTTCCAGGGAAACCCTTCCAG
This sequence comes from Picea engelmannii, assembly GCA_009831015.1. Lineage (NCBI taxonomy): Eukaryota > Viridiplantae > Streptophyta > Pinopsida > Pinales > Pinaceae > Picea > Picea engelmannii. The sequence continues at coordinate 232,862 of ML785148.1, forward strand.
AAAACTGCCCAAGTACTTCCCCATGATCCATGGATGGCAAACAGGGTAAACCGTCGACCATGAGTATGGAGCTTAACCTTGAGGGGATCAAGAGAGTTGAATCCTTGACCTCCCTAACTTTGGGGGAGAGATAAGAGGTCTCGCGTATTGGTCATGACCACTTCAACTATCCCTCAAGGAAAAATTTGCATAAGATGGATTAGATTGCTAACTCACTAATCTAAATCTTAATTAATTAATGTGTAGCACAAATCTCTCCAAAATAATGAGAGCCCTTTTTAACAAAATCTATCTCTACTATATCATGATAGAAAAAACCTTAACTATAATGTTATCTCCATAAAATAAAAATAAACAATGAGAGGAAAAACCTTAAACCTCATGGTGCCCTCTCTCATATGTAAATCTCAATTCTCCCATTGATGATTCAAAAGTTGATATTTTGTCCTAAATATCATCCTAATTTAAATGAGTATATTTAATAAGTAATGAAATGTCATCCATATATATATACATATGGGGGGATTATATTACATTACTTATTAGTCCCTATAAATCGGCTTTGTGTTGACTGTGATTTTGTTTTTGCATTGAAAAAAAAATTCTCATTTTTTTACATAGTTTATCTCTGTTGCAAGCCATTAATTTTTTGTTCCTCTTTTCTAGTTGGTCCTTCAAAAAAATATATTATTGTCAGGACCATGACGAGAATATAATAAGCAATTGAATTCCACATATTTAGCTAGTGGTTGGAACATGTTCATGTACAAGAATGGAATTGTTGCATGTACGAGTGAAGAAGGGTTTATGCACGGGTGTATGTATGAGTCTCAAAGTGATGCATATACGAGTTTCAAAGTTATGATGCCATATAGGTTTTCAAATATTGCTACTGTGTCAGTTGATAATTAGTGACATTTAAAGTTATGGGCTAAACTATTTGTTTTTGTTTTTATTGGTGATTTTTTGTATTTGTAAATTTATAATATATTTTTTTCCAAAAAAAAAAAACTTTATATTTTAAAATAAAATAAACATGTTTCTTTAATTCTCACATGAATGTTGATTTTCATCACATTCCTCTTTTCCATCATCTATTACAGTTATGATTACATCACAAAATATGAACAAAACCATCCTTTCCTTCCTATCTATCACTTGACAAATAGAAAACTAGTTCTACTACTCTCTCAAAACACTGACATTAAGAAATTATACAATAAAATATTTCTCCTCCAAGAGGAGCCCCTCATGAAATTCGTAAATTACAAAAACACCATTGTCCAGCCTTAAAGCATCTTTTGATAAGCGATCAACCGAGGAGTTTAATTTTCTGTAAATGTGAGAACACGAAAAAAAGTCCATATTTTCCAAGAGCTCCCTAATATGGTCCAGTAATGGTTGAAGACGAACCACCTGTACTTGAATCTCTCTAAATTATTATCCCAGTTTGTGACACATTTTGAATCCCCCATTATTTGAACTCTTTTTATATTTTTGGAATTTACTAAAAACAACAAGGACCATAAAGACGAGAACTCTACTTTCATATTTGTACCCCAACCTGGGAAATATATGATTTCGATATGATCTGCAACATCCAAGTGTAAGGTAACACCAATGAAAAATCTCTGCGGGATGTCCTGGAAAGCACCATTGAAAAAGGCCCAAGGCAAATTGGGATCCACTTCTGGCATTACGAGATGATGCTTCTTTGGTGATTTTGAATGAACATTATACTTACAAGCCTGTTTATGAAAAATCCCCACCATGACCTCCTCAGGAATATAACAGTTCTGAAATACCAAAATATTTCTATCCCACCATAAGAAATATACAAAAATACAAGGAAGAGACTTATACTCCTTTATAACTTTCGACCCCATGCAACCTTCAAACCATTCTTCTAGGCATCCTGCTAGCAACCCAAATGATAATTTAAAAATAGGAGCAATGAATTCCCATACATGACATGCATAAGAGCACATAGTAAAAATATGATTGGCCAGTTCCTCATTCGATCTACACATAGCACACCATATTGGGCCAATCCATCCCCTTCTCAAACCAACATCCCACGTCAACAATTTTTTCTCCATTTCCAACCATAAATAGATCTGCATTTTTAATTGAGCATGGAGTTTCCATAGAGGGAACCACTACAATTTTTGGATACCATTGAAATCTTCTTCTGCCAGTGATACATACTCTAGTTTTACCACATAATTCCTAGAAAACGGATTTCGGGCCCAACACAAAGAATCCTGATCTTCATAGTTGAGAGAGATAAAAATTTACACAAGACTTTTCGTAAATTTTTACCATTCTTCCTTGTGACAGTATGCTAAACCAAAATTTTCCGCACCTATCCAAGTGGACCTTCCTGTATTATCCCTTAATAAATTACATGCATCTCTTAACAATATTATACCCATGTTGTGAAGATGGATGACTAGCTCTTCCGATAGTTTATGGCCCCTGTCGAACCCACCAAGGGATCCTCTCCAATTCGGATCATTCTCCCACAACCTATATTCCATGCCAACCATTTCCCAATCACTAGGAATGAATCAACCATATCTTTCCAGAAAATTGAACCGTTTAGAACATATTTGTGAGGATTAGAAATCCATTCTTTTATGTTTCATCCTACCAAATATTTTGTTGCCATACCTTTTCCAAACAACATTTGATTGTGAATAAGCCTCCACAAGATATTTTCATTTAAAGCTTTATTGAATTTGACCAAGTTCTTTATTCCACACCCTCCCAAATCTTTTGGAATTGTCGGCTTTTGCCATTTGGCCAAAGGGATACCATCAACCTCTTTTTTGTCAAACCAAAGAAAATGAAAACAAATTTTTCGGATTTGCGTTGACATCTAGGTCAACTTGCATGTATGGAAGGAGAGTGATCTACTTGAGAATAACATAGAAAAACACGAAAGGAGAGTGATACTTGGGAATAAGATAGAAAAACGCTTTGGAACAAAAAATGGAAAAATGAGGTAGCTTATCTCTGAAAATAAAGATATGTTGGCTATAGTTCATTCACAACACACTTTACATCACCCTCCATTGCATGCTTAAAGGGCCTCCTTCACCTCAATTATATATGAGAGAGTGAGAGGAGAACAATTCCCATGATGCGTGTGGGATAAATTAGTCTAAGTTTATAAAATTCTATAGGCATGTAAAACACTAGGACATCCCGGGCAGTCACCCATCCCAGTACTACTATATCCCGAGTGCAGTTAACTACAAAGTTCTAATGGCATCTGATGAATTAACGCTATGTTGTAAGAATGTACATAATACCACTAGGAAATCATTACATGATGTTTGTAATTAACAAATGAAGATGGCATTACATTCCATTTCCCATAAAAAGGGTGAATATCACGGTTTATCAAAACCATAGGCTTGAAATGTTGATTCAGTGGAAAATGTGGATGGCCATCAAGATCCACCTGGATAAAAGAGACCTCAACATTGAATTCAAGTCATCATTTAGAGCATGAGTGTGAATACATGACGTTTCCTAGTTAATCTCCATCCCTATAGCTTGGAAAAGAAGGATAAGCTTCAAACTCTTGTTGGGATCTTGCACCAAATCTCATCACATCGCCAATGAATAAGACGTGAGTTAAAAAAATGAATAAAAAAGTGCAAGCCTTTCAATATTCCATTGGATTTTTCATTATTAATGAGCTTGATCAGGCCCTTGACCACTATTAAGTAGAGGAATGGAGATAACGGGCATCCTTGATGCAAGCCTCTAAAAGACTGGAAAAAATTTGAAGGGGTTCCATTAATTAAAACTCCGAAGGAAGTCGAGGAGATGCAACTTAGAATCTAGTTAACAGAATGAAGATTCATGTCCATTTTTATCAAAGTGAGACGGAAAAATACCAAACTGACTTTATCATAGGACTTGGAGAGGTCAATTTTCAACATAAAGGCTAGGATATTCTGAGTCTTGATAGTATGTAAATCTTCCTGGGTTAAAGAGACCACATCATGAATTTGATGGTTAAACAAAAAAAAAACTTTTCCTCTAATATGATTTCACTCAACATGGCCTTCAATATATTAGCAATGATCTTGGTTATCATTTTATAGATCAGGTTACAACACGAGATTAGCTTAAAATGCACAAAGGATTTAGCCTCTTGTGACTTACGAATGAGAACCTGAAATGTTCTATTAAAATCTCCCAACATTTTCCCAAAAGACCGAGACTCTTGAACCACTTTGAGAATATCCCCCTTAATCAAATTGAAGAAACCTGAATAAAATCCAACCATTAATCCATCAGATCCTAGAATTTTTCTTTTCTGTAAATCCTTGAGAGTGCATAACACTTCTTCTTCTAATATCTTTGCGAGAAGGATATCATTCATTTCTTCAGTTAAAACTCTAGGAAAGAGCTCGGACACCTTGAGAATTTTAGCAATCAGACATCCCTTTAGTTCTTTTAAAAGAAAAAAAAATAAAGTGGTTCCAACCTCAACAATTTCATAGAAAGATTCACAGACCTCGCCACTTAGATCCCTAATTTCTAAGATGGTGTTTAATTTTTTCTAGAATTGGGTGAATCTATGTGATCCAGATTATTTTGAGAATGAAATGAAGCCAGAGATATAACAATGAAATATATAGATATATTGAAATAAACACAAAGATACAATAATGCATAATTTTTATTAATGAGAGAAATGTACAGAAATTGTAAAATTACAAAGTGAATGACTCGCTAGAATGGTGGCAGATTATCTCTGAGAAGAGATGTGATGGCTACACTCATTCAAAAGAAGATGATAATGTTTAAAATGAGGCTCCAAAGGCCTTTTTAACATAAAGAAAATCCAAAACCCTAACCCTGGAAGATGAAACACCAAAAGGTTTGTGGGCCTTGATGGGGGTAGTTGATATGTCAACTTCCAAAGGGAGTAACTTTTGCATACGATCTCTGTTTGCGGCGCACGATATCTTGTTGGAAATAACTATCCAAGGATTAAACATGTTTCTGTCATACTCTGGCAAAAGAATATAATGTGATTGTGGCGGGCCCAAAAAATGTTTTTTAGGGCCTCAAAACAACCCCAAAAGTTTAGGACCCGAAAAGCTATAGAAAAACTACCAAGTCGGAAACCCCTGTTTTGAGCCAACGGAATAGGTGAGTTGCCACCGATTTACACTTGGATCATTCTTCCCCCCTTAGGAGTCATTGGTATCCATTGCATCAAGTTCTCAGGGAAGCTTTTGTTGAATCTGAACCTTAGTGAGTTGTTTGTCTTGTTGAAGAAGTTGTCCTTCTTAGCTTGTTGAAGGATGTTATGAACCTATTGTTGGAGGGGTTGGATCCATTCAACCGATATAGCTGCATGATCTACCTGAGTGTGGGAGGACTCTATCGGTAAATATGAAACATGAAGAGAATAAAGGTATTTTTTATAAATTTTCTTGATTGGATAGTGTGGAGGCACCCCTATAGGTGCAATAAGAATATCTTGGTGCTCTTATACAATCTTGTTGATCTTCTTCTGCTAGAGACAAGGGTCTCAGGCCAAGTCTGCAGTGATTGTAGTGTCCTTCTCTTCTGAACAGATTGTTAAGAGGATAAACTTTTCGATATGAGATATTACTTTGCGACACTGTTTTGTCAGTATAGTAGTCACAACTACCTCTGGTATCATGTAGAGTTGATCCCCCAGAGTAAAAATGACACTATGGGGTCGAGACTCATAAAAAACATGATGCTTCCACATATATGACTAGACTAATAGAACATCACATACTTCCAGTGGGGAAAAATAACAAATTACCTCATTCTTGAAGGGCTTGATGTTGTATGAGAGGCGACATTGCTAGTTGACACGAAGATCTCATCCCTAGTGAAGCCATCCAATGTTGTATGGTTGCGGGTGTGGTGTTGTCGGTAAATCAAACTACTTGACAACCTCTGCTGAGATGAGGTCCTTCTGGCTTTCGCTATCAACAATAAATTGAAGCGGCGTCCCCTTCACCCACATCTGTAAATGGAAAAGGATCTCCCCCTCCTTAGGATCCTCTAGTTATTTTGGTTGGATTGTTGCGGTCATGATAGTAACAATGGGTTCTTCATTGATGATATATCTCCTTTTATTATTTTATGAATTAGAGTTCAAGTTGGGGCTCAACTCTATTTCTTTGAGCTCGACCACTAATGACTGTTTTGAGCGACATTCATTGGTGTTGTGCCAAGGGATTTTGTGGAAGTGGCACCACTTCCCAATGTTCTTCTTCATCTCCTCATTACTCTTATTTTCCCATGGCTTGGACTGGTTTTCTTGAGGTTGGCTATTATGTGGATTATGGCTACCTTTACCATACTTTGGTTGTTGCGGATTTGAAGACCCAAATTTCCACTTGTTCTTGTTGATTTTAACCTTGTACAATATTTTACTGTAAATAGATTTTCAATAAAAGAACAGAAAAGATACAATGGTAAATACACACATTACAGATAGATTTTTCCCCTGGAAACCCAAATCGTGAAAACCAACATATTCTATATTCATTCATAGTGATAAATTATTTACAATACAATATACATATAGGATCCAGTGGCATCCAAAACCCTAGCCCAATGACCTGGATTAGTCAACAACCCTAATTCCTTAATCGGAAATAGAAAACCATCAGCAAAAAACCATGTGCCGAAAAAACACCCAACAATGGACATGGAAATCTAGGCGACATGAAAAACGAGGAAAAAAATAAACATATTTCCCAAGGAAAAAAAAAATCTCGGGGGCACTGCCCCTGAACCCCCAAAGGGGGGGCCCAACGCCCCCCCCTCAAACCCCCTTGCGTGCCTGATGCAACGTAGAAAATTCTAGGGCTAGTTGTGCAAATAATATAATACATACCCAACAATTATGGTGCTGACATTTATGATCAATTTTGACGACATATTGATAGTCTACTCCTAGTGATGAGATGTCCAGACACTCCATTTCAGTTTGGATGTACCTGTGTAGAGCCCTATGTTATTTTAGA
>ML785148.1:275439-316293 GCA_009831015.1 Picea engelmannii
AGATCTCATTTTCAAAATATTGATCACACTACCAACCTTCCTAACCTCTTAACTCAACAAAAGTATGGTGATCTTGGAAAGCTTCTCTTAATGCTTTTGGAGCACAGAAACAAAATTCTAAAGAATCACAAGTAATCACTTACTCTCTTAAGGTCCGATAGACCAATTAGGTCTTAGTAGATGTTAATCATCATCATCATCAATGTATTTATTCATTAATATAATAATGTAGTAGTTTAATGTTTGTTTTTGTGTAATATTTTTTTTTACTTTATCAATTTAATAATGTTTTTTTTTAATTTATACTTTAACTATCTTTTAATGTATAATGTAATAATGTATAAATTAATTAATACAATATATTAATAAGTTATTTATTAATTAATATGTTACATTTATACATTACAATATACATTAACTAATGTATTGTTAGTTACTTTATACAATGTATTTATCATCTTTATACATAATATTAATATAATAATATTTTTTATTATTACCATAAATAACATAATAATGTATTTTTCTATTATTATATTAATTAATTGATTATTTATATATTTATTAATTAATATTTTATTACTTTCGTACATTAATTAATGATCAATGTATTTATATATTATTAATATATTAATACTTGATTAATGTATTAATACATAAAGTACTAATATTTAATTAATGTACTAATACTTAAACTATTAATGTACTAATACTTAATGTATTATTACTTGATTAATTTATTAATAATGATTTACTAATGTATTAATACAATAATAATGCTTTATTAAATATATTAATAATTCTTTACTAATGTATTAATAATACTTTACTAATGTACTAATGTATTAATGTATTAATTATTAATAATGATTTAATGTATTAATAATGCTTTAATACATTAATGTATTTAGTACATTAATGTATTTAATGAATTTAATATATTAATGTATTTAATACATTAATGAATTTAATGTATTTAATACATTAATGTATTAATGTTATTTCAGACATGTTAGTCAACTAGCAACAACCACTTTTATGTAAAAAGTAGCTGTTGCTAGTATTTTATATTAATGAAATCTTCTTCTCAGAACTTTCCTTTTAAATTCTAAAAATCTGTTGGATATAAGAATAGTCTATTCCTTTAAGTAAAAGTAAAAGGACAAATGATATGAATTTAATAGATATCAATAAAACCTTAATCTGTGAACTTTAACTATGCAATTACTTACAGTTTGTAATTCGAATCTAGTTTTTCGAGGCATAAATGATAATAATAAATGAGAAAATTGAGAACAAAACAATTTCCTTCCTAGTAACCAGGCTTGGAGTATATAATAGGATAGTGTGAGATCGCTTTGGCCACTGCTGTAAATTTTAAAAAGAAATTTCATTAAGGTTTCTATGCCGAGATGAAAAATTCCTATAATGTTGACAAGGTTTCTATGCCGAGATGAAAAATTCCTATAATGTTGACAATGAAATTATGTTATTGTTATTTTAAAATTTTTAAGTTGTAAATGGTAAAATAAATGGATTTTTAAATATAAATTTATTTTGAAACAACTCCATATGATAATTTACTTTCCAACATTCCATCTAAAATCCTACTAGATTTGTAAAAGTAAGATCTGTTTACTAACCTATTTCTTTCCTTCAGAAATATTAATCTATATCAATGAAATTTCGTGATGGTTTCTATCTGAGGCTTTCGGTTTTTTACTTATTCTGTGTGTAATGATGAATGAATGCATCCAAATGCGAAGCCTGATTTTGCTATTCGCATAATCGAATGATTATATTCGATTTGATATGTGGGGTTCTCTATTCCGTAGGCGTATACGTATACAGTACTTCAAATATATATATATATATATATATATATATATATATATTTTTTTTTTTTTGATATTTATATATATATATATATATATTATTTTATATTAATTATTATTTTTTAAGTTAATAGTACATATTTCATATATCCATCCCAGATATTTTTCCACATAGTGGTTGAGCAGCCCCAAGGGACACATGTAATATAAATGTTGAGTTTCATTCATATTGAATTATCATAAATGTGAGTTTCATTTTATTAAAAAAATTTATTTCAAGAAATATGTTATTAATTTGAAGTGAGGCAATGCCACCCCTTACTTTAAAATTAATGGTTGTCTCATTATTTTATGGGMTATTTTATCCCATAACTTAGGTTTGAGATTAAAAATTATTATTAATTTGAAGTGAGGCAATGCCACCCCTTACTTTAACATTAATGGATGTTTCATTATTTTATGGGCTATTTTATCCCATAACTTAGGTTTGAGATTAGAAATTACTATTGTTCTCTTCTCACCACCATCGGTAGGCTTCGTTCCAATCATTGTCATCATTGTACTACATTTTTCAATTACTAGATAATTCCCAAGAACTACTTGCACCATCTCATCTCCTTTCTCAAGTATTCATTGTACTTGCGATATTTAATTATGGTCGATTTCATCTAGAATATCCATTGCTTTGGTCGCCTCATTCATCACTTGAAAACCATGAACTCTTCTAGAGTGGAAAGCTTGTGTATTTCTTCCACTTTTGCTTGTTGTTTATGTAGTTTTTGTTTTCTTCTAATTATTGTTGGCAATTTTTTCTGCAATTTGAAGTAGCCCATTAAAAATTGATAGGCATCTTAAAGTTATAAAATAAAATGAGTATATCATCTAGCATTTTGAAGTGTTTGAAAGAAAACGAGTATTTTTTGTACCGGTAGATCCTACCATCCGAAGAGGACAATGTATTCTCTATTGAGAATCGCGCAATCATTGCTTGGCATAGAAGCTCTTGAGCACTCCAACACACACTTAGGTAAGAGACACCTAACCTTATTATATTTTTTAAGCATATAAGTTAAATCTTTGACCACCTCAACAAAATTAGGTATGAATCTTCCACGAGGGCTTCACTCAATGAAATTGTGACATAACACGTTAGTTTGTGGGATAATAAAGAATACCCCTAATTTTATTAAATATTGAAAAAAAAATCTAAAATCCTTTTGTTGACCCCCCTTCCAATACATATGTACAATTTAAAAACCCCCCTATTTTTACTAGATATCACAAATGTAATTAAAAAATAAGCAAACAAGGGGTGTGCCATCTAAGTTGATGTTAAAGCTTAGGTTGGAGTGATATATCTTCATGAGTCACCCAACTCATTCAAATCAATGTGTTTCCTAACTTGGGAGGGTGGTAACTTCCATGCAACATTAATCAAGTAGTCATTCTAAATACTCTACACATCTCTCTCAAGCACCACCCAAGTGTAGATCATTGCATCTTGTAGGTCACCTTTCCCTCTTCACATGTCTCATATCCTAAATCCTTCATTGCATCAGAGATACCAATTCTTCAGTTGGTTCTATCCCAGTTCATAATTTTGGGGAAAAACAGTTTGGTTCCAATTCTAACTACTTTGCCCATATATGTGGAATAGATTACTACAAGTGAGGGGGTTCATATAGCTTAATTTGGTTGACATTCACTGCATTACGGATGGCAAGTTGAGGTGCTAAATATAACTTTTAAGGTGTTCAAACCCATTTTATGAGTGATGGTGTGTAAGGACCATACAAACCATACCAAACAGGCTTGATCTTGTGATGCTACTGAATTTTGAAGCACTGGTTATCCAAGTGGAGCCAAACTCTCTCACCAACATGAATTTGTGGTTCAACTCAATGTTGGTCATGCAATGCCTTGTACTTGGCCTATGTTTGTTGAAGGATGGACTCTGCTATGAACCCTGGTCAAGTTCTGCACAAAAGTAGAAACTTTATCTTGCTCCTTCCACTGGTAGGATATGAATAAAGTAGGGATAGAAACTAGAATCTCATAAGGAGCTAAAGGTTAGAAGCCAAAATATACCTAAAAAGGGTTGTTTCCTATAGATACATGAATGGCTTTGTTGACATTTTGTTGCAGTGTATGCAACTATTGATCCTATAGATTTTTCCATTGATAATAGATGCAGAGGTCATGAACCAAGGTTCTGTTCAATACTTGATTTTTTCCATCAATTTGTGTGCAATTTGTGCACAAAAAGTAATAAAGAACTAAAAGTAACAAACTAAAACTTCAATAAATGTGCATTGTGAGTACCTCTAACAACAACCAATTAATCACTTTAGATGATATCCAAGTATAGATAACAACCATACGTATTCTTAGATGCAAGCTAAGATTTTTCTCTTTCTAAGTTTCTAGTGCTAGTCACATCTTGTGTTCATTGTTTCTTTGACTATGATAATGATTGAGTCTTGAAAATAGGCTCATTCTATTTGTTAGATTGGATAATATATTCCTTTATTTGAGGTATTCCCTGTCACTTAGCATCTTCTTGTTTTCGTATTCTCCATTGGCATGGTTGGAAGATCTTCCTGAACTACATATTCATGGATCACCGGGGTCAAATTAGCTCTTTGCACTATCTTCTTTGTGTGTTTCAGTATGTTGTGGGTCACCTTGATTGCACCTATGCTCCCTATTCTAAAGACCATATAATCATTATTAAATGTTTGGTATGTCAAATCCTCATCACAAGGGCTACAAGAATTGGAATGAATATCAAATTTTGGCTAATTTGATGTATTGAAAACACACAATATATAAATATAAAAATCCAACAAAAAATTAGAAGTATTATAATTTCAAATTTAGAAAGAAACTAACCTAGGCCTAGTAATAGACAACATAGAGAACTGTCAAAACTTATTTCCCTTTTAGATATAGCTATGATGTGATGGAATGGTTTTTTGTATGTACATACATGTGTTTAAGAACAACCACAATGCCATTTTTGAGTTTGAGGGGTTATGGTGGATGTACATGGTGTTCTCTTTCAAATATTTTTGATATAATAATATAAAAAAGGTCTCGAAAAGGTTCTTACTTGCAAATTGAACTTGACATTGAACTAGGAATGCAGCATAAGGAAGGAAATAACTTGTAACTATAGATCTCTTCATCAATTTCCTTGGGAGTTTCATGCTTGGGTATAATATGGACAATTACAACCATAATGAAAAGATATTTTGTAACATATCTATAAACTAAAAGCCAAATTTTCATTGCTAAGCTTGAAAGAAAACCATTAAAATTTTGTTGCGCAACTTCAATGGAGAAATATTTTCACAATATTGATAACACATATTTATAATCTAATTGAGATCATTATGCTAATGAATAAATCTAGTAACTCCATTTTAAATTTGTTATTTGTAAACATGATTACAATTTTGTCTTAAATAATGTCTTATCTCCCAGAGGAAATTTAATAGGATGCCATGCAAAGATTAGAACTCTGATGGGATAATGTGACGAGGTTCTCATTCAATAAAAGTTGTGATTGTCCAAAATCGTTCATTTCTCAAAGACACGGTCCTCAGAAAATAGATATTTTACAACTTGTAGGTTGTGCTCAAGACTACAATGAGAAAGCTCTAAGTCTCACTAAAATATGTAAACTTCCAAGTCCCCTTGAATAAAATAAGAAAGTAAACAATCTTCCAAATAAGCACTTGACAAGTAATATCTGGGACCATGATCACTAACTTGTGAAAAAACAAACCTGTAGGTATTTGATCAATCCATGCACTTTGATTTCTCTAGATTCCATGGCACACACATTCCTATAGGGTCTTGCGATCTGAAGCCCTAGTTGGTTCATTTCTTTTAGGGACATTACATTGCTTGATTCCCCCAAGTCAATTATATAATTTCGCACAATAAACCCCCCTAGTCAATTATACAATTACACAACAACAAACCATTAATCAACAAAGTTACTTAAAAGGGTGAGTGGATACCATTTCTTCCTCCCTAAGTCATGCCTTGGCACACCATGGGGTTGTTTTTTTCAACATCAGATTCTTAAATTCCCAATAACTTATTAACTTCTTCCTTTTGGGATGGAATTTTCATTAGTTCCGTAAAAGGTACCTTAATTTTCACTTTTGACAATTCATGAGCTAAATCTAATCCCAATAATCCATCACCCTGCGTACCTTTGATTGGATGTAATGGTTGAATTTTAACATGCCTTGGTGCTAGTTTTCTTCCTTTTTTGACCGGATTTCTAGTGCAAACAAATATGCTCTTTTCCACACTTTTTGATCCAAACATCTGCGGTGGAACCTTGTGGATTTCATGTTTTGATTGCTAATTTCTGCAGTTGTAAGTCTTCACCAATTTCTCTATGATAATCATTATCTACAGAAGTATACTTCTATATATTCAAACCCACAACTTTTGTGGGATCCATTTGACATATGACTATCTTATGTTTAAGAAGGAACGACATCCTTGAAGAGAGGAATAACTTTTCTTAGGGAAGGATCTTTGCATACATAACCTAGATTAACTATGGACATTTCAATCGAATCAAGGTGAATGCCATGCATCACTCCATCAGTCAAATCTCACAGGAAAAGAAACACCCATTGAGTTTCACATAAATGATAAAATCTTAAGGAAAAAAATTTGAGACATGCAAATGTATGAAGTAGAAGATTCAGATAAAGAGAAAGAAGCTCCTTCACGCCATATTCTCACTGACAATGAAGCTTATATTATGTACTTAGAAAGCATGAATTCATGTAGCATGCCAAAAATTAACTCTAGACAGTCACATAAGAAAACAAATATTTAAAACATATGAATCCATATAAGCCACTATGGGGGACCAGAATATGAACTTACAAGTTACGCCATAGATAGTGTGGTTGAACCTTTTCCTTCTTTTTCTTCAACAAATTCAGTTCCTCTATCCTGTGTGTGCTTTATCAAGGATTTAATGTCCTCCTCATACAATATAGAGTTTGGTTTTGGTGTTGCCTAAACAAAATTATCAAAGCAAGAAACATGTTAGTTCCCTTTCTAAATATATTGAAGGGTAGGTAATTATGATATCATTTTTATATTTAATAAACTAATCTTATAATATCTAATAGGAAAGAACAAATTCAATATGAAGATACAACAAAGACATCTACCTATGAAAAAAGTGGAAGAACTGTAATACCCGCATGTCCACCTACAACATGAACACAAACTTCTGCAGACAGCATAGAAAGACATCAAACACTAGAATAAAACTGAGAATTGTATCTAATGTTAAAAGAAACATTATGTTGTTCATAAGATATTGCAACATATTGTGAATTGGGTCTAGCTCGGATGGTTGTGTTCAAAGAGTGTTATCTGAAATATCCATGATCCCACTGATCAAGATATTTTCTACTGATCTATTGTTATGTCTCGTAGATATGATACACTGGGGGTTTCTAGATGCGTTTCAGTTGTGTGTTTGAGATCTTTAAGGTTATTGCATGTGAATGTTGGTTATTGCATGTGCATGTTGTGTATTTATGGTTTAAACGGTATATAAAGGATGCATGCATAAGTAAAGAACATCAACTGCCCAATAACATGTATTATGCAACTCAAGCATGGAAATACAATAACATACTAGAAATATAGAGTATAATAGTCATCTAGATCTCATGGATCGTCACTGGAATAAAAGAAAATAACATAAAAATACCCGTGATAAGAAGATAAAGGCAGATCTGATGCATGCACGGATAGATCAACAAAAATGTGTGAATCCAGAGAAGTACGGTAACCGCTACCAGTAGGAAAACTTGTCTGGAAGGATAGACCATTGGAATGCGCTGGAAACTGCTCCAATAGAAGTGCCTTGGCCTCTAGACTGAAATGGATGAGTGTCAGATGTTAGATTTGGTCTCTGAGGCACTGGATCTGGACCCCTGGAGGGTTTGCACACCTCCTGGGACATTGGATGCACCCCAAATGATTCCACCAATGGAATCTACTGCTATAGGACTCAAAACGATTGTCTTGCCAAATGCGGGACTGGGTCGGAAGGATTTCCCCAGATATTCTTTGATGCTCCGTCTGCAACCTCAAATGTCCTGCTGGAAGAGTTGTGCCCTAAATGGATGGATGATGGGCCTTGCAAGATTCCACCATCAGAATCTAATGGAGAATGGCTCACTCTGAGCGGCTTGGCTAGATCTCAACTGGGTTAGAAGGAAACTGCAATATGAACTCAGACCTCGTGCAGCTCCTGAAACCCTGAAACTGACTTGCACCCTCACTCGCTAAGCTATGCACTCTGCACTGGATACTCCTGAATAGAACAGTGAAATACCTGGATGGTATCTACGATGGGCTAGGGCATGTCTCTCAACACCGAAACCAATCAATGGTGGTGGTTTCCTCCAAAAATCCACAAAACAGTAAGGTCAACTCTCTTCCTCCTCTGGGAACTCTCAACATCAAATCATAACAATTCATAATGAGGAATTAGGTCAAATTCCTCCCTTTATATCCTTCCTATTCTAATTCACCATTAACCTCATTTAAGCTAGGCGTTTTTTCTCCTTAGGTAAATAATTAATTAATTAAGTCCCCCTTTAGCACCTTTTCATTCTAATTCTTCTTTGACTTAGGCTTAAGTGACTTTTCCTAAGTTTTTGGCTTAATTCATCGTTTAGCCACCAAATCACCCTTATTTATCCATCTTGTTCTCTGTTTGTGCCTAACTATAGTATAAGGGAACACATAGACTACTAGGTCACTCCTTGTTGGCCTACTCTTGGGAACGGGACATCACAGTCCTCCCTTCCCGAGATTGCTTGTCCTCAAGCAACTTCAATCTTGGGTGCTGCAAAATATGATCTCCCTCCCATGTGGCATCCTCCAATGGAAGACCCCTCCATCTAATCAAGCACTCCATGATGACCCTGTTCCTCAACCTGCACTCTCTCTGCTCGAGCACCTCCTATGGAACTAACTCCAACTGGCCCTCTTCATCTAAAGGTGGCAACTCCTCTGAAGTGTTGATCTGTTGTCCCACTACCTTTTTAAGGCAAGAAACATGAAATACATTATGAATCTTGCAACCCTCTGGTAGCTCTATCTTGTATGCTGCCTCGCCTACTCTCCTGATGACTCTGTACGACCCATAAAATATTGGTTTCATTTTATCTGCTCCACTCCTCTTCAAGGAGGACTGTCGATATGGCTGTAACCGCAGGAAAACCAAGTCCCCAACCTTGAAACTATGCTTGATCCTCTGCCTATCTGCATAGATATTTTGTTGATTCTGTGTTGCCTATAAGTTTTCCTTTACTTCCTGCAGAATCCTTTGGCTCTCCTCCACAAAATCTTTGGCCATTGGGACCCTATTATCCCTGAATACAGTATCCACAAAGGTGGGTGCATCCTATCCATACAATTCTCTAAATGGTGACATCCTCATAGACATATGGTGTGTCGTGTTGTAAAAATATTCACCCATGTGCAACCACCTCACCCATGTGCACTGTTGTCCTCCCACATAGTTCCTCAAATACCCCTCCACCCATTTGTTGACGATCTCTTTCTAGCCATCTATCTGTGGGTGGTAGATGGTACTCATGGCTAGCTCTGTGTCTATCAACCGAAAAATATCCTGCCAAAAGGTGTTGATGAAGCGCCCATCTCTATCACTGACTATCTGCTTGGGTAGGCCATGCAATCTGAATACCTCTCTGAAAAATAACTCCGCCACCTGTATGTCCTTTTAGTCCGTGGGTATGGTGTAGAAATGTGAAAATTTGGTCAGCCTGTCGACCACTACAAATATACAGTCCCTACCCTAGACGCAGGGGAGGCCTGTGATGAAATCCATAGAAATGCTCTCCCATTTCTTCTCTGGAATGGGTAGAGGCTGTAGTAATCCTGCGGGATGTGTTTGCTCTGACTTGTTCTGTTGACAAGTCATGCACTCCTGGATGTGCTTCAATACATCATCCTTGAGACCCTTCCATGAGAATCTCTCCTTGATCTGCCTGTAAGTTTTGAAATACCCTTGGTGCCCTGCTGTAGGCAAATCATGACACACCTTCAAAATCTTCCCCTTTAAGGTAGATTCTGGAACCAAGTAGATCTAATCTTTGTAGAAAATGACGTCATCTAGCACCTGGTATCTATCATCGACCACCTTTCCATCCATTACCTCACAAGAAAACTTGTTTTTGGAATATTCCACCAACAAGTGTGCTTTCCAATCTATGCAAATGTCCATCATCGAACACCCTGGTGGCCTCCTTGACAAGGCATCTTCCACGACATTACTTTTTCCCTTGACATACTCGATCTCAAATTCAAAGGCTTGGATCTTCGAGACCCACTTTTTTTTCCTCTCACTGAGGTCTTTCTGATCCAGGAAATACTTGAGACTGTTGTGATCAGTCTTCACTACAAATCTGCTGCCCACCAGATACAACCTAAATTTGGTTAAGGCATTCATAATTTCTAGCATTTCCTTGTCATAAATATGGTAGATTCGCTATGACTCACTGAGATTCCTTCTCTCAAACACAATGGGATGGCCTCCCTGCATCAAAATTGCTCCAATTCCCACCCCTGATGCGTCGCACTCCAAGACGAACGATTGCGAGAAGTCCGGAAGGGATAGAACGGGGCATGTGCTCATAACTCCTTCATCTTCTCAAATGTCCTTTGTGACTCCTCTATCCACTGAAAGACACCCTTCTTGGTCAAATATGTGAGCGGTGCTCCTAACTACGAAAACCCCCTGACAAACCTCTTGTAATAACTGCACAACCCAAAGAAGATTCTTAACTCTATCAAACTCTTGGGTGTTGGCCAATCCAAAATGGACCTGATCTTCTTCTGATGTACCTGAACCTCCTGTGCACTGATGATATGGCCCAGGTAAAGAAACTCTGTCATCCCAAAATCACACTTGGACTCTTTGGCATACAATGACTACACCTCCATGATGCTCAATACCTCCTCCAAGTGTCCCATATGATCCTGCCATGTCTTTCTATAGACCAAAATTTCATCGAAGAAAACCAAAACTGATTTCCTCAACTACCCCCTGAAAATGTGGTTAATGCAAGACTGGAATGTAGTTGGAGCATTGGTTAGCCCGAATGACATAACTAGAAACTCAAAATGGCCAAAGTGGCACCGAAATGCCATCTTATCTATGTCTTGTTCTCTGATGCTAATATTATGATATCCAGAGTGTAGATCAATCTTTGAGAAGAAAACTTCCCCATGCAACTCATCCATCAACTCGCCAATGCGAGGGATAGGATACCGGTTTTTGATGGTTTTCTTATTCAAATCCTGGTAGTCGATGCACATCCTCATGGTACCATCCTTCTTCAAAAATAAGACAACTGAAGAGGTGAATGGACTGCCACTAGGTCTGATGTGTCCCATTGCCAACAATTCCTTGATTTCTTTTTCTATAATAAGAGGAACATTTCAACGTTTATAATAAGAGGAACATTTCAGAGGCCCTCGGTGCTGGTAGCCAGCAAGATATTCCCAAGAAGATGAAAATTATACCACCCTCTCAAGTGGTTGACCCGGAAGAAGAAGAACCTAAAGAGAAAATGAGCATGGAGATGGTGGAAGGTGCAACCAAGAACGAAGAAGTTGGTATAGGAAGCATGCCACAAAGTGAAAGCAACACAAGGGTTTTCAGCAGCAAGAAACACATATTCAACAAGACACCTTGGGCAGTATATCAATCCAATGAATACTTGATGAACCGGTATGATGTAAAAGGAAGTATGGACAATAGTGAGATAAGAGACATGTTTCCCAAAGTAGAGAATATCTCCCAGCACAAGATGTCCTTTTTCTCAATCAGAGATGTGGAGAGAAAGACGTTTAATATAGCAATAATAGATGATGATAAAGTGTCCAAAATCAAGATGAACTATGAGAATATTGGTGCCCCAGACAAAGTAAAGTTCCACAGGAATGCTAGTGACATGCTATACTCATACTATCTAAGCTTAAGTATGAAAATTTCAAGGTTGACAACACATGCACTCAAACTAGATGGGAAATTGAAATAGGATAAAGCATCCAACAAATCTTGGCAGACACAGGTCAAAATATTGGAGTCTGAAGGCCCTCAAGGAGTAAAGGCTTATTTAGATGAGAAGGACAAGATAATCCAAGGTCTGAAGAAGAAGATAAATATGTCCCCGACTGAAAATCCACAGGCAACAGAGTTGGATGCTCTAGAGAAAGAGAAGGAAACATTCAGATAAGAAGCACTAAATTACAAAGCTAAAGTATTACAGTTGGAGAAGAAGAAAGAGAATTGGTTACAAGGACAAGTAGCAACGTCAGATATGGTTGTCATTGTACCTACTAATGCAGAAGCTAGATCAAGAATTGATGGATTGGTTCAAGCCATGTACCAAGTGAGCTTACAAACAAGGGAAATCAAAATCCTTAAGGAAGCTTTGGAAAATATGAAACAAGAGATGAAAACAAAAGATGAAAAGATGGCTCCACTCCAAAGGGAAAATCAAGATTTGCAAGAGAGAGTAAGCAAGCTGAGGATGAGGTTAAAAGGTAAAACACTATTGCAAGGAGATAAACATGTGATCTAGGATGCTATTTCTATAGAGGCTGCTAATTTCAAAGTTTATTTGAATTTTATAAATGACAAAGACAATATGGCTACCACGGCCCAAAGTAGGTGTACTGTTGTTAATGAAACATTAGCCAAGAAACCTTCAGAATGGGCCCAAAACGCTATTGATTTGTTGAATTCTATGCCCACTGCTGATCTTTAGACTATTGGGGTAAAGGACATAACTGCTTTGATCATTTGGGCTAGGAGAATCATCCCCAAGCACAACTTACTCAAATCAGTTCAGAACAAAGCTATGTAAATGGAGCACATTATACAAGAGTTTAAAGACACGTTTGAACAATTGTTTGTCAAGGGCCTCCCACAATTTTGGGATGGAAAAGGTTCGTTATACAATCAAGAAGACTACAATTCTCTCCTCATTCAGTGTAGGATGGACCATTCCAGATTTAAAGCTATGGAAGAAACTCTGAAAGGCCCAAGTCTGGTATAGTATTTGGCCACAATCTTTGAAATTTTGAATCAATTTAAAACAGTGAAGATTGGCCTGTCAATTATGTCCTACGCCACATGCATTGACCTAGATATTTTGATTAATGAGATGATGGACTATGAGATTCCTTCTTACTCAAAATGAAAGGAAATCGTGTGGCTAGGCAAGATGAAATGTCGTTTTCCCGGGACCAGTAAGTGACCTCCAGGTGTCACCAAGACAGCGAGTTCAATAGAAGATTAGGACAAGCCAGATGGCGTAAAGGAAGATGACCAGTCAGAGAAATCCGTTCTTAGTTTTGAAACGTCTTTTGAGTAATCATTGTAAATCGGTTCATATACCGAGACTATCAGTTGAAATTACTATTATTATCTTTAGAAGCTTAAACGTTTTGGTTTCAACCATTGTAATTGAATTGTATAAATGCTGGGACATTTGATTGAATTAATATTGGCAGAAGTGAAAGAGCACCCTTTTGGTTGTTTCGAATTCTATTATAATTTTCTGAAGCTGAATTGAATATATATGTAGAAGCCTTTGAAGTCTCCATGAAAATATTCTAATAGTGGTGATATGAGTTTTGTCTTCTTGCATCGTATGTATTTCATGTGATCTGTTATTCCATTTACACTTTCTTCTATTTAAATTGGATAGTTAAAGGCCCAGAATTCATCTTGTGATGCTCTTGGCTTAAGCAATTTAAACTGTGTATTTCTTCCTAACAAATTCATAATTCATTTCAGTAATTCTCTGATGTAGTTATTTGTTTTCTTTATCTTCCTACACTCTATTTAAATTCAAGAATAACTCAAACTCATCACCTAGTTTATCCTTTATCCTCTGGAGAGTTCTATCGGCTGGTCATTGTTTTCATTCACTTTCAGAATTTTGACTCCATAGCCCTGAGTGTTCCTCCCCTTCCTTGCCAACAACTTTATTAAAACCCCCCCAAAACAACCCAAAATCTAGTTATTGATTCCCAAAGAAATATCAAGTGACATGAGATAGCCATCTCTGAGTTGAGCAAGCTGGTGATTTAGCTCTAAAGTAGTTTGATATAGTTACCTATGTCATTTGTCTATCATCCAGACAAAATTTACAGAATGCTAACATTCTGGCGCCATTGTCGGGGAATGAAATTGAAAATTATTCCTTGGGAAAACAACTTAAAGCTTTAGTTTGATCCCTGAGGGTGATAGCGGATCAAATACCTTATTGGCTGAGATTATTTTTACCCTGGAGACTCTGTTACTGAGAGACTAGTAGAACCACACTGTGTGAGATAAAATTCCTGGGTCCTAAAAAAATCCACACCAAGAGCAACCCAGACCCAAAAGTTGCAATCCTTGTGTCTGACCCAGAAAATATTGTGCGTAAAAGAAAAGAAAATCCAGTAACCCCAGTGTTGCATCCAGACCAATATTTGTCTTTACCCAAGGACAGAGTGAATAGCATTGAAGACCTCAAGTTTGACGTAAAATTTGAGAAAATCCTTTTCAGAACTAAGTCTGATTCTTGCTTAAGATAAATCATCTTTGACAAAAAGAGATTCCAAGATTTGATTCTAGCTGCATATACTAGGCCTTTAGTGATCCCTGCTCAAAACAACAACCACTCTGACCCCTCACAACAACTATGGTAGCCATATTTTCTCCCTTCATACTGCCTGCTCAATTACATGATTTGCCTCAAGATTACAACCTAAGGATCAAATTATATGATGTTGAAGGTAACATATTAGCTCAGAAGCATCTAGACTAGTTTAATGTTTTAATAGACCTGGAAGAGGTGGATTTTGAATATGTGAAGATGAGGTCATTTACACAAAGTCTTGTAGGAGAAGTAATTAAGTGGTTCAGATCCCTTCCACAAGCCAGTATTGCAAATTTCGAAGCTTTTGAGACAAGCTTCATTGCAAAATGGGGGGATAAGAAAAATCCCCTTCAGTTGTTGACATAGTACAAAAACATGAAGATATCACCTGATGAAACAATGCAAGAGTTTTCATCTAGATTCATGAAGGTCTACCATACAATTCTTATTGAGGTGAAACCCCCCCTAGAGCTGCTTAGCTCAGATATGTTGATTCTTTCGAAAGTGATTTTTCTTTATTATTAAGAGAACGAAGATCTACCACGTTGGATGATATGATGACCGATGTTATAGAGTTTTAAGAGAGCCTAATGGATTTAGGGAAGATGAAATCTAATGCTGGAAGAGACACAAACAAAGCTCAAGATAAATCACAGCCTTCAACATCACAAACATCAGAGGAAATATTTGAAGCAATGATGAGAAGCATGGAGCGGATGATGGAAAGAATGGCTCTAGGAAATAGGCCTAACCCTAGAGAATAGGATGATGGCCCACCCCTAAATATGAGAAGACCATATATCCCTCAGATTAAGCATAGAGAGCCAAGAAATCAGGGGAATCAGGAAACTCAAGCAGAACAGGAAAATCAGGGAAACCAGGGAAATTAGGGAAGCAAGGGAAATCAGGGGGAACAACAAATAAGGCCTCCTTTTCAAAATAATTATGTGAATGAGGATTATGATGGATATTTTGAAGACAACATGAACTGTTATGCTGATAAATAAACAGAGGTATTTTTTACGAAAGAAGAGCACGACCAGTTCATGGATGCAAGTGAGATCTTTTTGTAAGATGAAGAAGAGAGGGTATCAATAGAAAGGGAAGATTATGAGATTGGATTGCAAAATGCTATCATGGAATTCCAAAGGAAATATAACCTTTGAAATTGAAATGTACCTCCAAACCCTCCAAAGGGGAATCCCAACAAAGAATCTCAGAATAACATACCTTCTTCAAGTTAGCCCGAAAGAGATTCAGTTGCAAAGGATTCTACTATGAAAGATTCATCTGCAAAGGATGTTGTGGAAAAGGGGAAGCAGAAGGAAGAACCTTAGAATAAATTATTGACAAGAAAAGAAATGGTCACCAAAGAGGTAGACAAAACCTCATCCTCTTTCGATTTCGAAAGTGAGATGGCTAAAATAAAGATTTTAGTACCATTTAATGAATTGATCAAGAATAGAGAGTATAAAAATCAGATCATCAAGATGCTTAATATGGGACAAACCTATGATACCCTGAACATACAATATGATCACCCAACCATCCTATTTGGGCCAAGAGTAGAAGAAAGCAACGAAAAATGAAGAAGTCCCTCCTTTTTATGTCATCTTGAAAATCCATGACATGATTCTACATAATGCTATGCTGGATTCTGGAGCATCTCACAACCTGATGCCCAAATTGGTCATGGACCAATTAGATCTCGATGTCACAAGACCTTATAAGGACCTGTTCTCCTTCGATTCAAGAAAGGTGAAATTCCTTGGCATGATCAAAGACATGGTGGTTTCTTTAGCACAAATCCTAGCTAATAATATGGTGATGGATGTAGTGGTCATTGATATCCCTCCAAAATTTGGTATGTTGTTGTCTAGGTCATGGGCTGCAAAACTAAAAGGAACCCTCCATATGGACATGTCATATGCTACTATTCCTGTATTTGGTCAAGACAAAAGATTGTACAGAGAGGTTCTGCTTAAATATATGGTCAGCAATAAATCATAGCCTAGCAATCATCCTATCTATTCAGTAGAAACTGAATGGGGTCATCTATTTTCTTCAATGACCTATGCTCTGAAGAAGAGGAAATGAAGATTATCATAGCTAACAAAAATGAGCTTAACCAACAAATGGAGGAACTTTTAGAGCAGCAAGGTGATGCAGAGGATCATATATGGAAAAGGAATTTTGATGGAGTTGCATGCAGAGAAGGATCTAGAGCTAGCGTATGGATCTATCATCCCTATGGAGACTCAAAATTATGTTCTTACAAACTTGTTTTCAAATGCACCAATAATATGGCCGAGTATGAAGCGTTAAAATTGGGGTTGAAAGTTTTGGAAGAATTAGGTGCCAAAAGAATTGTTGTACTTGGAGACTCCGAGCTTATCATAAATTAGATCAAAGACATCTACCAAGAAAAACAACCTAGAATGAGAGCTTACATAAACTTGGTACTAGAACTCGTGGAGAAATTTTCAGAATGTAATCTTTCAACAATTCCAAGAGAACAAAATCAAGTTGTTGATTCCTTAGGTACTTTAGCAGCAGTGTTCAAAGTCCCAATTTTCCCTAAAAAAAGCTACAAGGTTGAAGTCAAGTACAGGACAACAGTACCAGACAATGTGATTCACTGGAAAATATTCAAGAATGACAAATAGATAGAGAGATTCCTAAAAATGGAGAACGAATTTGAGAATTTAAACATTGATGATGAATACTGCAATAATGAGGTGGATACAACTTCTTTCACAAAGGAAGGATATTTTTACAATCAAATTGTTGGTAGAGATATTGTACAGTTGAAAAGCAACATCATTCCTAAATGCCTAGTACCATTAGAGAAAATCTTTGATAATAATGATGATAATAATGACGTGGCCAGAAGCCCAAACATTACAATAAATTAAGGGGATGTGGAATATTGCAATATTAGAACTCCAAAGGATCCAAAGATCGTTAAGCTATCCAAGAAGCTCAGTCCTGAAGTCAAAGAGAGGTATGTAAAATTAATGAAAGAATTCCCTGATGTATTTTCTTGGAGCTATGATGAGATGAAAGTTTATGATACCAATATAATCCAACATGTTATCCTAATCAAAGAAGATCACAAGCCATTCAAACATAAATTAAGAAGAATAAACCCCCTGTTGTTACCATTGATAGAGAAAGAAGTAAAGAAGCTGTTTGAATAAAAAATCATAGTGTCCCTGAGGTTTTCCAGATGGGTGGCCAACCTGGTGCCAGTTAGAAAAAGGAGTAGAGAAATTAGGCTATGTGTAGACTTCAGGAATCTAAATAAGGTGTCTCTAAAGGACCATTATCCATTGCCTAAAATGGATCATATTTTATAGAAGGTAGTGGGCTCTCAAAGGATGTCAATGTTAGATGGTTTCTCTGGGTATAATCAGATTATGGTGCACCCTGATGACTAGGAAAAGATGACATTTACCAGACCACGGGGAACATTTATGTATGCCAAGATGTCGTTTGGGCTTATGAATGCAGGGGAAACATTTCAAAGGGATATGGATATATCTTTTGCTGACGAAAATGATAAATTATTGTTATCTACCTTGATGACATCACTATGTATTCTTCCTCAAATGAAGAACATCTCAAACATCTCAGAAGGGCGTTTCAAAAATGCAAAAAGTTCGGTATCACTCTAAATCCTAAAAATTCAAATTTCGCTATGGAAGAAGGAAAGTTGTTGGGTCACATCATTTTGAAAGAAGGGATAAAGGTAGACCCCAACAAAGTTGAAGGGATCTTGAAAATTGGCATACCCAAAAGCAAAAAGGAGGTACAATATTTCCTGGGCAAAGTGAACTTCCTAAGGAGATTCATCCCTAATTTGGTTAAAATCATAAAACATATTACCAATATGCTAAAGAAGGGAAATGAAATCAAGTGGATCCCCGATGCTAGAAAATCTTTTAAATACATCAAAGTAGCATTGGCAAAGGCTCATGTACTGGCTAGTCCCAATTTAGAGAAAGACTTCATACTATGCTCTTTTTCCTCATAACACACAATTGCAAGTGTGCTACTCCAAAAAGATGACCAAGGTTTTGAGAAGCCCATAGCATACTACAGTAAGACATTAAAAGATGCCCCTTTGAAATATGACATAATGGATAAGCAAGCACATGATTTAGTCAATACATTGAAACAATTCAGGGTTTACATCATACTACTGCTTATGTTCCCAGTAGCTCAGTGAAAGACATCTTGACATAGCCCGATCCTGAAGGGAAGAGGGGAAAATGGATTGTGGTGCTATTATAATATGATCTTGAAATCAAGCCCATGAAGTTGATCAAAGGGAAAGGGATGGCAAGGTTGATGGCACAGACGAATTGTGAACTTTTAGGGATAAATTTCATAGTAGACCTATTAGAAGTTACAAAAGAAGAAAGGGAGAATCCACCAATATCCCAGAAATTTCTTGACTCTGCATGGTATGTTGATATCATCTTTGTGCTGAATAATTTGTAGGCTCCTCCCAAATTTAGTAAGACAAAGGCCATATTCTTGAAATTGAAAGAAACAAAATTTTGTATAGTAAATGAATTACTATATTGGAAAGATCCAGGGGGGATTTTATTGAGCTGTTTAACAGAGGAAGAAGCATAGAAAACCATCAGAGAATTCCATAAAGGTGACTATGGAGGTCATCATTATTGGAAGACAATCGTGCATAAAATTCTAAGGGCTGGATTTTATTGGCCTAGCATATTTCCTAATGTTTATAAATAAGTTTCAAAGTGCCATGAATGTCAAATTTTTGATGGGAAAGGAAAATTGCAAGCTCTACCTTTGAAACCCATTTTAGTGGAATCTCCTTTGAGATAGTGGGGCCTAGATTTCATAGGGGAGATCCATCCATAATAATCTGCCCAACATAAATGGATCCTGACAACGACCAATTATTTCACTAAGTGGATTGAGGCAGTCCCCACCAGACAGGCTACAGATGATGCCATCATTCGATTCCTATAAGATAATATTATGCCCAGATTCAGATGCTCGATCAAAATTATAACAGACAATGCAACAACTTTCAAGTCTAAGAAATTGGAGAAATTCTGTAGTGATTACAACATCACCCTTGGTCATTTCACGTCATACTACCCTCAAGGGAATGGGTTGGTTGAGTCTTCAAATAAAATCTTGGTCAGAATCATCAAAAAACTACTGCAAGAGAATAAAAAGGCATGAAACAAAAAGCTCATCCATGCACTATGGGATGACATAATATCCCCAAAGAGATCCATTGCCACATCCCCTTTCCAAATCATCTATGGAACTGAAGCAATTTCTCCTATTGTATTAGGATTTCCATTAATGAAGTTGTTACAGGAGAAAGAAGAAGAAACAAACGCTGGTAGGAGAAGAGATGATGAGCTCATCAACGTACAACAAACTAGAGAAAAGGCATTTCATAATGCCCATCTACGACAAGACAAGATCAAAGAGGCTTTCGACAGACATACCAAGGAGGATGACTTCGAACTAAGATACTGGGTACTAAAATGGGATGCTAGAAACAAAGATAAGGGAAAACATGGGAAATTTGATAACCTATGGTTGGGTTCATTCAAAATTGTAGCTTACCATGGGAGCAACACCTATTTGTTACAGGAAAGTAATGGAGAACTCACTGGAGGAGGGCCTGTGAATGGCAGGTTCCTCAAGAATTACATTGTTTGAAAAAATCATCACCTTTCCATTCATTGTATATAGTCATTTTGCATTTTTCTTTACACATGAAAAGTTGGAATAAAAGAAGCATAGTTAAAGCCCAAGGTGAAGGCCCTGAGCTATGCTGGACATGTTTTAAGTTTTTCGAATAAATATCAGTAGATTCAAATCATGCTAATAGGCCACAGCCCAATGGGTGGCCACTTTTTTTTCAGTTGTTTGCTACCTCGTAGGGAGGATAACATCCCCAATTGGAGCCTATGTTATCATCATAACAATTTTTAGATCAGGATCTGAGTTTCAGAGATTTAGCGAAAATCCACATCGCTATGGAAGTGCGATAGTTTGGAGGATAATGTCTTATATGGAAGAATGTGGAAAAATATAGAGAAGGCGCGAAAGGAAGGATTTTGCGGACCGTCGATCTGAAAGTAGCTCATATCAATGGTTGAGAGACATAGCGGGGAATGAAGCAGTGCAAAAGATAATTTCTCAAAGGCGGGTCGGGAAAAACTACCATGGTTTCATTCGAGGACACATGGCGCCTCTAGAGGTACATTGGGGTGAAAATAAGTTTACCTAAGACTGCTTTCTCCAATCCCCGATATCGAAAGTTGTTGGGGCATAGTGGACCGTAGATCTTAGAGTGATCTAGATCAACAACTCAAACTCATATCGATGATTTAAGTAGTGCAAGGATTAATCGTTCGAAGGCGGGCCAGGGAAAAATACTGTGGTTTTATTTATGGACGCATGGCACCTATAGAGGTACATCGGGGTGAAAAGCAGTCTACCTAAAACCATTTTCTCCAATCCTTGATGTTGGTAGGTGCATATAAAACGAGGATCCTCAACATTATTTTATGATACTTTGAAGCATTCAAATGTTCAAAATTTGGCACAAACCATCCATTCAAAACTCAAGCTCAAAGTTGGATCATATTCGTGTTTTCTTTGCCACTCAACAGGTATTTTTCACAATAGACGATAATCCTATTATTTTATCCATGAATGAACAAGACATCACCTATAGAGAAGAAGCGCTAATTGATAGGGACTCCGATGTTTTTGACACAGAGAGAACAATCTCTCTCGTTTCTGTGTCCATATCAAATTTGTTAGATGATGTTGGGAAATGGATCCCTTTTCTCAGAACGACTCAAGCCTCCATTACCCCTTATGTCATAGAAGTAGTCTTCCCTTTCCCCAAGTTCATAAGGTGGTGTCTCGAGCAATATTCACAGAAAGAAAGAGTTATTTTGAATAAAGTAGGGTCAATTTTTTTATGTAAAATAGACATCCTGTCACTTCAACATACCCTCAGTGTATCAGAGTCTTCCTTTGTAGCATCAGAGCCCTTCGATGAAGAGAAGATGATCACAATTTACAGAGAATTCCCTTCATAAGTAAAAACCTAGTTTCTGCAAACCATTGTCAAACATGAACACCATTCATAAAGTCTATCGTTACCTATAAATGTGAGCGTAATGATCATTAAGGTCCAGTGGGCGTGTTCCCTGCTTAGCCAAAATTTAGGGTTAGATAACGAAAAATTCGTAGTAGAAGTCATGTTAGGTTTCTTGTTAACCTTTTTTGTGTCAGATTCTCGTCAGTCAGTCTATATTAGTTTTGACAGATTCATCGCTGATAATATGCATCGACAACTAGTCAATTTCAGTTCATTGAGACACTTCAGATACTACATGCACCTGCTGAGGATGTTCCTGGAATTGAACAAAACCGAATTCCCTGAAACCGCTTTCATCTCAACTAAATGCAAAAGTATCACCATGCTTATTTTCATCAATAAGATCATGTCCAGGGTGTACAGTCTTATCTTCGGCTCAGACTTGCCAAGGGTTCTGGAATAAATGAAAAGTTTTTTACAACCAAATCTAGAGAGAAGAGTAGGAGATTAGATGTTGTTCATACAATCTACTGTGATATGGGTGTATGGCTATCAATAAGGACCTTATCTTTTACCAATATTTTTGACTCCCATTAATTTCTCCTTAGAGTTCATCAGACAAAGGATCATTTCAGAAACATAGCACTTTATGAAAGCACACAAGGCATCTAACTTAAAATTCCCTTTCATAGTAGGACCCTTTGTGGTAAAAAACAAATCTTGTTTACCTTAGATCCAATCCAAATTCAATGAATTCGGGTTTACACAATTACAAAGAAGGAAATATGACCCACATCAAGTCATATCAAAGAGAAAGTTTATGAGCAAATTGGGCCCCTATGAGCATGAGCATGTTGAAGGATTTGACAAACTGGCTAATCTGGAAACATGTATAGATATGGAGGTCACTTTGCAGCATGATTGGATAAAACCAACTGATTCTGCCCCTCAGTAGATCCAGACACAGAAATATTCTCCAAGATTGATTGTTAAAGCCCCAAAGTTGAGTGTTTATAATAAGAGGAACATTTCAGAGGCCCTGGGTGTTGGTAGCCAACAAGATATTCCCAAGAAGATGAAAATTACACCACCCTCTCAAGTGGTTGACTTGGAAGAAGAAGAACCTAAAGAGAAAATGAGCATGGATATGGTGGAAGGTGCAACCGAGAACAAAGAAGTTGGTACAGGAAGCATGCCACAAAGTGAAAGCAACACAAGGTTTTTCAGCAGCAAGAAACACATATTCATCAAGACACCTGGGGCCGTATATCAATCCAAAGAAGACTTGATGAACCAGTATGTTTTAAAAGGAAGTATGGCCAATAGTGAGATAAGAGACCTGTTTCTCGAAGTAGAGAAGATCTCTCAGCACAAGACGTCCCTGTTCTCAGTCATATATGTGGAGAGAAAGATGTTTAATATAGAAATAGAAGATGATGATAAAGTGTCCTAAATCAAGATGCACTATGAGAATATTGGTGCCCCAGACAAAGTAAAGTTCCACAGGAATTCTAGTGACATGCTATACTTGGAATATCTTAGCCTAATTATGAAAGTTTCAATATTGACAACACATGAACTCAAACTAGATGGGCAATTGAAACAGGAGAAAACATCCAATAAAGCCTGGAAAACACAGGTCAAAAGATTGGAGTCCGAAGGTCCTCAAGGAGTGAAGGCTTCTTTAGATGAGAAGGACAAGATAATCCAAGGTCTGAAGAAGAAGATAAATATGTCCCCTACTGAACATCCACAAGAAACATAGATGGATTCTCTAGAGCAAGAGAGGGAAACATTCAAACAACAAGCACTAAATTACAAAGCTAAAATATTACAGTTGGAGAAGGAGAAAGAGAATTGGTTACAAGGACAAGTAGCAACGTTAGATATGGTTGTCATTGTACTTGCTAATGCAGAAGCTAGATCAGGCACTGATGGATTGGTTCAAGCCATGTCCCAAGTGAGATTAAAAACAGGGGAAATCAAAAGCCTTAAGGAAGCCTTGGAAAAGCTGAAACAAGAGATGAAAACAAAAGATGAAAAGATGGCTCCACTCCAAAGGGAAAATCAAGATTTGCAAGAGAGAGTAAGCAAGCTGAGGATGAGGTTAAAAGGTAAAAAACTATTGCAAGGAGCTGAACATGTGATCTGGGATGCTACTTCTACAGAGGCCGCTATTCAGAGTTTATCTGAATTTTATAAATGACAAAAACAGTGTGGCTACCACGACCCAAAGCAGGTGTACTGTTGTTAATGAAACATTAGCTGAGAAACCTTTAGAATGGGCCGAGAACACTATTGATTTGCTGAATTATGTGCCCACTGTTGATATTCAGACTATTGGGGTAAAGGACATAACTGCTTTGATCATCTGGGCCAGGAGAATCATTACCAAACACAACTTTCTCAAATTAGTTCAGAACAAAGCTATGCAAATGGAACACAATATACAGGAGTTTAAAGACACGTTTGAACAATTGTTTGTGAAGGGCCTCCCACCATTTTGGGATGGAAAAGGTTCATTATACAATCAAGAAGATTACAATTCTCTCCTCATTCAGTGTAGGATGGACCATTCCAAATTTGAAGCTATGGAGGAAAGTCTGAAAGGCCCAAGTTTGGTAGAGTATTTGGCCACAGACTTTGAAATTTTGAATCAATTTAAAACAATGAAGATTGGCCTGCCGATTATGTCCTACGCCATGTGCATTGACCTAGGGATTTTTATTAAGGAGATGATGGACTACAGGATTCCTTTTGACTCACAATGGAAGGAAATCGTGTGGTTGGGCAAGACAAAATGCAGTTTTCCTGGGACCAGTAAGTGACCTCCAGGTGTCACCAAGCCAACGAGTTCAACAGAAGATTAGGACAAGCCAGATGGTGTAAAGGAAGCTGAGTAGTTAGAGAAATCCATTCTTAGTTTTGAAAAGTCTTTTGAGTAATCATTGTAAATCGGTTCATATACCGAGACTGTTAGTTGAAATTAATATTATTAGTTCTAGAAGATGAAATGTTTTGGTTTCAGCCATTGTAATCAAATTGTATAAATGTTGTGACATTTGATTGAATTAATGTTGGCAGAAGTGCAAGAGCACCTTTTTGGTTGTTTCAAACTCTATTGTAATTTTATGAAGTTGAATTGAATATATATGCAGAAGCCTTTGAAGTCTCTATGAAAAGATTCTAACAATGGTGATATAAGCTTTGTCTTCTTTCATCGTATGTATTTCCTATGATTTGTTATTCCATTTACACTTTATTCTGTTTAAATTGGATAGTTAAAGGCCCAAAATTCATCTTGTGATGTTCTTGGCTTAAGAAATTTAAACTGTGTGTATTTCTTCTTAACAAATTTAGAATTCATTTTAGTAATTCTCTGATGCAGTTATTTGTTTTATTTATCTTCCTACACTCTATTTAAATTCAAGAATAACTCAAACTCATCACCTAGTTTATCCTTTATCCTCTGGAGAGTTCTACCGACTGGTCATTGTTTTCATTCACTTTCATAATTTTGACTCCATATCCTTGAGTGTTCTTCCCCTTCCTTGCCAGCAAATTTTAAAAAACCCCCCCAAAACAAACCAAAATCTAGCCACCGATTCCCAAAGAAATATCAAGTGACACGAGAGAGCCCTCTCTGAGTTGAGCAGGCTAGTGCTTCAGCTCTAAAGTAAGTTGAAACAATTACCTGTGTCATTTGTCTATTAGACAGACAAAATTTACAAAGTGCTAACATGATTGAGATCTTTAAGGTTATTACATGTGCATGTTGTGTATTTATGGTTTAAAAAATATATAAAAGAAGCATGTGGAAGTAAAGAACATCAAATGCCCAATAACATGTATTATGCGACTCAAGTATGGAAATAAAATAACATACTAGAAATATAGAGTATAATCGTTAGCTAGATCTCATGGATCGTCACTGAAATACAAGCAAATAGCATAAAAATACCTGTGTTCAGAAGATGAAGGCAGATCTGATGCATGCATAGATAGATAGGAAAAAATGTGCAAATCCGGGGAAGTACGGTAACCGCTACCATTTGGTCTTTCAGAATGCGTTGGAAACTACTCCAATAGAAGCACCCTGGCCTCTAGAATGAAATGGATGAGTGTCAGATGTCAGATCTGGTCTTTAAGGCACTGGATCTAGACCCCTGGGGGGTTTTCGCACCTCTTGGGACACTGGATGTGCCCCAAATGATTCCACCGATGGAATCTTCTATTATAGGACTCAAAACGATCGTCTCGCCAAATGCAGAACTGGGTCGGAAGGATTTCCCCATATCTTCTCTGATGCTCCGTCTGCAACCTCAAATGTCCTGCCAGAAGAGTTGCACCCTAAATGGCTGGGTGATGTACCCTACAAGATTCCATTGTAGAATCTGATGGAGAATGTCTTAATCTGAGCGCCCTAGCTGGATCTCAACTGGGTCGGAAGGAAACTGTACTCTAAACTCGGACCTCGTGTAGCTCCCCAAACCCTCAAACTGATTTGCGCCCTCACCGGCTGAGTTGTGCACTCTGTAGTGGATACTCCTGAATAGTACGATGAAATACCCGGATGGTATCTCCGATGGGATAGGGTATGTCTCTCAACACCGAAACCAATCAATGGTGGTGGTTTCCTCTAGAAATCCACAAAACAGTAAGGTCGACTCTCTTCCTCCTCTGGGAACTCTCAACATCTAATCATAACAATTCATAATGAGGAATTAGGTGAAATTCCTCCCTTTATACTCTTCCTGATCTAATTCTCCATTGACCTCACTTAAGCTAGGCACTTTTCCTCCTTAGGTGAATAGTTAATTAATTAAGTCCCCCTTTAGCACCTTTTCATTCTAATTCTTCGTTGACTTAGTCTTATGTGAATTTTCCTAATTTTTTGTCTTAATTCATTGTTTAGCCACCAAATCACCCTTATTTCTCCATATTGTTCCCTGTTTGTGCCTGACTATAGTCTATGGGAACACATAGACTACTAAGTCACTTCCTACTGGCCTACTCTTGGGAACGGGACATCACATTATTCTCCCCACCCACGTTCAATTCCTACAAGTGACATGTTGAGATGAGTATATTGTTGTAATGACCTTGATCCCTATGTTGAGAAATCCTCAAGTTTCTACTAAATCCATCTTACCCTGGGTACCATCCTCTAAATGAAAGGAAGTTCCCAACATGTTTCTTGAGGATGTGTATTTCACGATTAAATTAAGAAAATATATCTTGCAACACACTAAAAATATTTGAGACTAAATAAGCATAACACACCAAGATTTTACTTACCTTCAACATGAATTCCTACTTTTTCAGCATAGAATGTCTTTGCATGGAAAACATCAAGAGTTGTAACACCCAAAATTTTGTTTTCATTTTAGGTCCCCGCCTTCTTAAAAATATCAACAACAATTGGTACAATAGAATTTACATAGATGGCCAAGGATATTTTTTTATATAGATAAATAATAAACATAGATACCCACATATTCAATATAAGTATGAAAAACATTCTTGGCAGAAGCAAGTAGGAGCATGTCATATTGTCTTATACCAAAAAAACACACCTTATATTATTCCTATGCCAAATATACAAAATTATTAATAAATTTCTCAAAATCCCCAAAGCTAACATCACTAACTACAAGAGGAAAAAAAAGAATAACAGGGCTTTAATGGTGGTTGCCTAAGGAATCAAATTTTCTTTAGAATACCCAACCAATTCCTCTTAAGTTCATCCTAATGAGTATTTCCTTCTCATGGAAAAAAAATAAGAGAGATGCAATTTTTCTAAATGAAGAGAGATTGTGATTATGATAAACCAACAAGGCAAGTTAGATTACCCTTATTTTGACCGATCTTTATTCAAAGGTAGCATACATATAGAACCTCTGGAAGAACCTTAAAAAAATCAATTAGAAGTGGAAGATAGGCCTCCCTCCCTTATTCCAAGGACATTGATATATTTCATTAGGTGGAGGGAGCAAACAATGGAGCTGTGAACTCAACAACATTAGTGGAGAGAATTCAGAGTTTCAAAGAACAAGATCTTCTTTGAAAATCCATGGAATTATCACCTTACTACCAAGGCCATTCTGACTGGATCTCAAAGATGTAAAATTTTTGAGGACTTGAAAAGGTGACACTAATCTAGATTCTCGAGGTTTCACAATGGATTTTCAGAACAGTAAGATACATTTTTTTTGGAGGACCATGTTCATTGGGGGACTGGACTGTTCATAACTCAGCTATAACCTGCTAGGATAGTCCCTCAACCACCATATGTGTGATATATTGTTGTCTGGACCATATGTGTGAGATTGCTAACCTTCCCCTTCCAACTCTAAAATGCGTCAGTCTTTGGTATCATCAACAACACCTTAGGAAAAGTGTAAAAAATTATACAAGCCACAAAAAATGAAAACATAGCTCATTGTGTTTAGATTCGTGGAACCCAAACCTAGAACAACGATTACCTGCTTGTCTGTATCTAAATTTCTAAAATCCTATAAATGGAAGTAGAAAATCGATTGTGAAAATATTCTCTTCAAATGTAGGCTTTGTTTTCCACATAGGCACTTCACAAGGAGCTTCCCAAAAAAGGTGAACCAAGAGGTTTTAAAGTTATCCAAACTAGATTAGAATATAGTTGAAACTAAAGAAAGTAAGGAGTAGGGAAACTTGGTTTTAAACAGATTCAGAAAGGGACTGAGTGGCCAAAGGAAAAATCCAATGTTATAAAATGGAGAAACTTAATGAGTTTGACTGAGATTCATAGGTCAAACCCTGTTTGGCACATAAAACATGCCAAGTTAGGTTGACAACAAGTTTTATCATTTGAATACTTACTTATCAACTGATATTTTTAGGATCTTTCCCAAATGCAACAATAATATTTCTATTTTGTGTTATCTAAATTTTACCAAGTTTGGGTCAAACTCTTACTCTCTAGCCTCACTGAGTTTTTCTCCATGGCATGTTTTGTACATTGGATAAATCCCCTTTGAAGCCTTGCAAATAGAATAAGGGGAAGAGAGTAAAAGAATTAATAGAATGGTCATCGTTCTAAAGGAAAATAAAAGGAAAATGTAGTAAGAACTTCCCAAGAGTCATTAAAATAATCATATTGGCTGGAAGCCCTTCAAAAAATGATTATCTGAGAGAATAAAAAGTAGTAAGAAAAAAATAAGACAAGAACTCACCGTAAAAATCTAAAGAAACAAAAAAGTTAAAACCAAAGCACAACATAAGAAAGTGAATAAAATAATTCCTTGGAATAAGCAAAAAGTCAGCAGGAAAAAATAGATGATATTGTAACTATATTGGACATGGATAGATTATTACCAACTCTTCCAAATAAAAGAAGATAAAGAGGCATGAGAAATTGAAACCAAACTTTACGAGAACATGGACAAAATCATTAGAGTTTGGATGCCAAAAATGATTGCATTAGGAAAACTTCGTCAAAATCAAGACATGTAGATATTAGATAGATGAAAATGATATAACAACAAAATAGTTGACAAGAACTTGCTACAAAAAGAGAAAAATAAAAACTAAAGCACAACAAAAGAAAGTGAATAAAAGTAATAAAAGGATTCCTTGGCTAACATAAATAGCAGCAAAAAAAATAAAAATACTCTAATTATGTTAGTCACAGATAGATTATCACCAACTCCAAAAACTCAAGAAAAAGAGGCAGCATAAATTGTAACCAATATTTACAAGAACATGGACATAATCATTAGAGCTTGAATGCCAAAACTAGTTGGATCATGAAGACTTTGTCAAAAATCAATAATTATATATACCAGGTATGATGGAAATGAGATAACAAAAAATAGTTGATCAAAGAAATCTTAACTATCAAGATATACCCCTTCTAGTTTGGTATAAAGAAAAAAATTATTTCGATTCCAATTTGGGAAAAAAATTGCCAACTACAATACTTTTGAAAGAGAACCATTGATTGAAGAAAGAGTAATGAGACAATCACCTATTATTTTGATTCAAATAAGTCTTAAATCTTATATAACCTCTCCAGTAGAATTTATTACATACAACAACACCATGTAATTCTATATCAACAACTCGGTTAAAGATTATTGGGAATAAGTATTTGTATCAATTTCCATCTCTATAGATCTCAAATATACAAAGAACTTGACATAGAAACTTACATTGTAGGTCCTTCCTATTCCTATAAAATAGTCAATAAAAAAATCATATGGAAACAAAAGATTCAAAGAAGACCATAAATTGTAAAAACTTACCTCTGGGCAATATTTTGCAATTGCAGAGAAAAAATATTTAACAATTCTTGCATTAATGTTGAAGAGATCATCACATATCATGCTAGGTTTTCAAGGCATGCCAACAAGAATGATCACAAAATCTTCATTCTCCAATGGTGTACCAAGTTGTTGCTCTCCCATATACCCTGCGACCTGTACCCCAATCACACTGCTATGAATTATTGACAAGGTTGTGATACACGCATGATAAAGTAGATGTGGTGGTCCCAAATTAAATGATGAATATGTAAACAAAACAAATAAGAAAATAAATGGTTATTTCAAAGTTCCAAAAGAAGTAAAACGTATTATGTCCAATAATTCATCCTTGTTATTAAAGTTACTAACAACAAACCCTACCAGTAATATCAACCAAATTTATATGCTAAACAACATTAAATGCTCACAAATGGTACAATTCCATATCCAATTCAACACATGCAACCATACCATGTAATCATAGGTGAAAGAAAACAATTGAACGACCTTCTTAATCGAATAAACAACCAACAACAATATTCAATCAGATCTGATTACATAAATAGGTATAAGTGGACCCTCATAGACACCACTTAACCTCTTCTTCAACCGAAACAACCCACCAAAAACCAATGTAAATAGATTCAATGAAGAAAGTACAATAACAAATGTGTATTGGTGGGGCCTAGGCTAATTGGTATGTTGAACACAAAAAGAAAATCCAATTTTATACTATTTCTACACATTTCTTACTCCGTTAAAGTGCCTTCAACCTTTTTAGTATCTACACGAAAGTGAGTTTCATCAATAAATGGTAATTTAGTGACACCCTACCAGGAAAAGCATTTTCCCTTCATTGAACCAGGGCAATGACCAAGGATACCACATGAAACTTTTCATCTAACTAGGAAAATTGCAAATAATACTATTTTGAGACCTATTTCGTGCTTAAATTAACCATCCAGAGGGATCCTTTCTTTCATACTTTTTTTGGCATTTAAATCAGAACTCATGTCTAGGAGAGAGGGAACTTCATTGGAGGAGTTGCATTGCTATTCTAGGTATACATGGAAGGCACACTCTTTGAAAGATAATTTTAGAACCAATTTAAATGTCTAATGTTTTGGAGAGAGGAAACACCCACTTCGTGACTATTTCATTCATTCATTCATGGCAGTAGTTACATTATATTCTGGTCACACTTCATAAGGAGCTACATCCAAACATATTTATTCTAGGCATACATTGAGGGAGAATTACTTGGGAGCAATGCAATCACAAATAGATGGTATGAACCTAAACCCACTAGTCCAAACCCTTAACTAACCCCCAAACCAATGGTTGAATCAAAACAAAGCATTGAACTAACTATTTCAGACTCATTCACAACAAATTCAAACAAAATAAATCCCCTCCCCACTCCCTCTCAAGCCCTAAAATGATTAATTTTTTCATATATGTATATTTAATAGTAAACCAGTTCACAGACCAGTTTTGGTTCCCTATCGATTTGAATCTTGATCATTTATGGTCTTGGTCCCAGTCCCATTTCTGGTTCCTACAAATTTTCTTCGGTGTTACATTCTACTCTATGGACACATGGATATGAAACTCTACAGATCATTACCTTTACCTTTTCATGAAATCTTGATCCGAATAAACTCATAAATACCAGAGATTTCAAATAATAGAAAAATAAAGAATGGGGAAAAATGAATGAAACCCTACAATATGCCTTATTCCATCAAATAAGATCATATAAACACATGTAAAATTTGCTCAAGGAAAGATGAAATGGCAAAATTCACATAGAAAAATCACTATTTGAAGGGAAAACTTTGCGACTTGCATTACATTTCTCAAACTGTTTTGGAGGGAGAACTCCATCACTACTTTTCTTGATATTTTTTCGAAAGGCAAGCTGCATCATTACATTTCATGAAAATTTCAGGATAGAAAACTACATTCCTTGCTCTAAATTTTCCAAATTTTCTTGGGCGAATGAGGATTTGGAGTGAAGAGGGTTGATTTTTTCTGGGCGAATGTGGATTTGAAATGAAGAGGGTTGAATTATTAAGGGTGAATGCAAAATTGAACTGCAGAGGGTAGAGGGATAAATATTCCAAATAATTAATAGAATTAAAAATGTAATTGGCGAAGATACTGTGGATTTATACTTTAAATATATCTTTTGGGCTAAACTTCATAATTTTCATAAATCACTATATTATAAAAATTTCACCCACTTGAAATTTTAGGGCCTCAAATTTCTCCCAATAGTGAAATTTAGCCCCTAAAATCTTCTATGAACACGAGCAGTTTCCTTCAACATTTCGAAGTGTTGTCCGTTGAATTGGCCAGATACAAGCAAATGAAATAAAATGGGTTGAATAGGTGGTCTTTATGGCTTGCAACCAAAACCTATTTATCTTTAAAAATAACTATAAAAGACATATATGGTTAAGTTCAAAAACAATAATAAGGAAACATTAATACTTGCTTGATACACACTTAAACATATTCAATGGTTTAATAATGTTCATAACTAAAGCAATCCAAATAATGAATAAGTGACCAGTTTTCATGCACTAGATAACCCATACTTAAAGCTAGTTGCTTTGTTCATCAATCAAGGGTAAAACAAAATTGTGCAACTATTCTTAAACATTGATGTTGGTTTATAAGAGTAATATTGGTTATCTAAAGAAAGAGGTTTCCCTTATAGCTTGTTGAAAACCATGTCAGTTCACCTTAAACTCTAATGTCCTTGAATGTTAGTGGTTTCATCACTACATAAATGAACGACTATATTTAGGTGTTCATATTCACTGCCAAGATGACTGGTATACTTCAAGTGTTGAAGTTTATGGTCAAGCTTACACATTTTTGACCTGTCTTAGTTATCTTGGTTGTCATAAGATAGTATTTCAGTTTGCACATTGTTTCTAACACCTGAGATTTGGTTACACCATATGTCACAAGCAACTTTGATATATTATTATGCTATATGTGTTGTAGAAACTCCGAAATGCAACAATAAATTGACCAATTGAACACATTTTCATCATGCCACTATTTTGATAAATCTCATGCTAAATTTCATTAGAGTCTTCTCACTACAGGAAAATGATCTATTGCACATTAAGTCACTGAAACAAGGTTTCCAATACACTTTAAATATTAAGATTAAATAGTATATCTATAAAAGTAAGGCACAATTCCATCGAACCATTGGTTCTCGTTTGTCAAGCAAGCTCAAATATGAAATAGAAGATCATTGGTGACCTTACTTAGAGTACAAGTCAATTCTTATTGGACATATTCTTAACAACTAACCAAGTTTTGAAGAAGGAGAATGGCCTCCATATTAGCAAGTGGGGGTACTGCCTTCAAAACTAGAATTAGGGTGTCACTTTTAATCAAGAGAATTTCAATATCATAAAAAAACAAAAAAACAAAAAACAAAGACAAGATATTGAGAATTGAGATATGAAACAGATAAAACCATATTGGTTTTAAAATAGTTTAAAACAATTTTATTTTCTTATAGATTAACAATTCAGATGTAAGCACTAGTGAAATCTTTATAATAAAGAAATACATATACATGGTGCTCAAACCTGTTCAGGTTTTACAATTTAAATCAATACCCAACCCTTAATCAACAATGTAATCCCTAATAGAACAAAAATTTTGATGTTTTTCCTCCTTAATAATTGCAAAAAAACAAAAACAAAGTTCCAATCAATGGAAATTTGCAATCATGCCAGCTATGTGAACAATAGTTTTCACCATTTCAAGGTTGGAAAAATCACAACGTTTCCATCAAATTTCATCATGTACGAGGGTATGGGATTGGCATTTTAATCAAGAGCACTATAAAATCAGAATAACCAATAAAGCCAAACCATTAATCCTCATGCTTAGAAGCCACCAACAACATACAACACCCACTTATAGAACATTTAAATGAAAAATCTAAATACTATGAGAGATTTTGTCAACTCTCAATATTGAAGTGTCCGTAACCAAATTAGTCATTATTCACAGTCCAAAATTTTCCAAACAAAAGATTTTTGCTGATTGTAGAAAAAAGTATATGCACAAGATGTGTGGGTACCATGTAGCACAACATGTTCACCAAAGCATCATATCCAAAGAATTATAACCAATAACTTTCATCAATCCAGGTGTATTTATAACAAGAGGTATCTTGGCTCCTTTTTTACTATTCCAATTCATTTGATGGTTCAATTTGGAGAAAAATTACTCATACAATACATTATCAATATTTTTTATAGAGGAACCACTGCAAAATTTTGTTATCTGTATTATAGTTTAGGGACAACTTCAAAAGGTCACATTACTACATAAAATTACCTACAAAAAAAGCACAATAAATATAGGAGATCGTGAATATACCTTTTTCTATCCTCATTATCACTTTGTGTCCCAAAATGACATATAAGGTGCAACAAGCAAAGACATGAGAGAAAATAACATGGTAACAATTTATTAATCATATAATCATATTAGTGGGAGCTACCATTATCATAGTATCACTACATGTTGTGTTCTATAATCACCGGTGGACACACACATTAAATATTAGCCACATAATATGTTTTTATTGGTGTTAGTTGCAATAGGGCATGAGAGCGATGATGTCGTGAATGTTGGAATTACACCGTGGCACCAAAATTACAAGGGAGGAAAAAATAGCATGAAAAGTTAGTCACAATTTTGATTGGGCACAGATAACAATATGGAACAGAGTCCAGTGTTGAAGCCATCAAGCACATCAACTGAAAGGGTTACAAAGTGTCTCTACTTCTCTACGTCAGTGAAGGTCACAAATTGAATACTAGTTTACCCAAATACAATCAATGAAAGTAAAACTACGAACCATTAAAAAAAAAAAAAAACCCACAGCAAGTTGTCAGTTTAGAAGACTAGGCAAGCTCTCAATTGAAGTTACCAAAAGAAGAAACGATCGCCAATACATAAGACCAACATCATCAAAATTTGATTTTTCAGTATGGGAAAAATCTTTTGCAGGAAGATCCAGGCATTTTCATCCTCGCCTTGGCAATGCCTTCAACCAATATGGTACAAATTTCTCTTCTTAGTTGGCTCCAAGCATTGAATATGACAAATGATAAATCGATGATTTTGTATGACAGACAACAAAAAATTATATATAGAATCAAATTTCTACACGAAGAAACGATTTCTCTACTTAAACATGAACCACACAGAGTCAGAGTTTTGAGACCAGGGGTTTATATATGAACTATGTGACAACAATCTACAGAATTTATGGCTCAAAGAAATTAAATTACAAAGTTTAATAAACACAGAGCAGAGAGACATAGATTTCCTCTCAAAATAGGAACTTACGAGTTTATACATAATTCAAAAATGGTTTAAAATACAAATTCATACACATAGATACACTTATCTATTCGAAGTTCAGATTGCCTCATGAAATAGGTGTTGGAACACATATATATTTATAAAACTTTAGACTTTAATAAATTTCATGCTCGTTTAAATGAAAACAACGTGCGCTTAATTCTCACTGTTGATGAAGTCTCCCATTTAATCAAACGATCCTAATATTTTAAGAATTATGGAGCTGCCTACTCGTTAACGAGTCAAATAACTAAAAGACTACATTCAAGAAATTGAGTTTTGGAGTTTCGCAATGCAATCATTTCAACATACAACAATTCCAAAGTCCCGATAGCCAAAATCATGAAATCGTCTTAATCTGTAAACCAGATTAATTAAGAATTAAAAATGATTAACGACTAATTAATCATGTTGTGATTTCGCATTTCGGGGATCCTGCATGAAACAACTATCAAAGCCTCGATATCTGAAATCGTGAAACTGTCTTAATAT
Organism: Picea engelmannii; assembly: GCA_009831015.1. Lineage (NCBI taxonomy): Eukaryota > Viridiplantae > Streptophyta > Pinopsida > Pinales > Pinaceae > Picea > Picea engelmannii. The sequence continues at coordinate 311,333 of ML785148.1, forward strand.
TTAAACCAGATTAATTAATGATTAAAAAATATTAACGGTTAATTAATCATATCACGATTTTGCGTTTCGAAGATTCTACCTCGAAAGACTTTCAAAGTCTCGATATCCAAAATCGTGAAACTGTCTTAGGTTGATCACGATTATTTAAAGGGGTTAAACATGATTAAAATTAATTAATCACATTGTGATTTCACGTTTCAGGGATTATACCTTGAAATGTCATAGAATATATCGATATCCGAAGTCGCAAAATTTTCTTAACGATAAGTGTGATTAACTGACGCATTAACGATGATTATCACATAATTAATCTTTCTCTAAATAATGACTCGAATAAATTCAAATTTCATCTGTTCTTTTCCCAAAAACTAATGACATTAATAGTTGATTTACGACAATCATTCCAAGTGAGATCCTAGACCACCACCAAAATCTTATTCATTAAGGAAAAGTAAATGCTTCATCAATAGAAGTATTGGCAAATCGACGCAATTAAAGGAAAAGGATATTGAATTTCAAATTTCATTGTGCGTTTTCACTAAGAAGTAAGTTTTCAAGTTAATAAACTTTGTGCATTTCCTATGATAGATATCAGAGATCTGAGACCTGATACCATGGCTCCTTGAAAAGAAACTAAAGCCCCTGGTGAAGGATCGAGCCAGAACACATATATCCTCTTTGACACCTCACCTAGAAGCATAGACGTCATTAAATATTGGATGCAAGTGTTCAATATTCTACAGTATGAATTGGTCAATTTCCCAGATGTCTCAGATGATGATGAGATGGAGGACCTAGCTACCAAATACAAAATTATTTCCCAGTCAGAGCTACATAATATAGAGATGAGGCCTAGGATCTTTCCCTACAATGATATGATCGGTTGGGCATTGGAGAATGTGGATATCCCTACTAGAACCATTTTCAATTCACAAAAGGTCACAGTTGGGTCTTTCAGGCCAAAACATCTACAGGTGATGTACAAATTGTCTCTGGTATCCAATTTCATTTACAATGCCAGTTTCCTAGTAGACTTTAACAAGAAGGTATGTGACCAATATGGAAAAAACCTTCCCAGTTTAATTAAAGTCTGGTACTCTCACCCCGAGAAGTTCATAGATGATTCCCATGGTATATACCCAGTTGCCGCACTAGAACCTCACATAATGTACATAGCAATGATGATGTGTAGACTCTACGGGAAGGTAAACACAACCCATTTATTTTTATCGTGGGTGACTTTTATGCACATAGTAGTAGAGGGATATTCTTTTGATTGGGCCAAGATATTGTCAGACAGTTTGGTTCAAGAGATTGCAATATATCAGTCACTAAGAGCCAAGGGGAAACCAACCCAATTTTTCATGTTGTCTTATATCATGGATGTCATCTATTTTATGATGCCTTTTCCGCTGATGGGTTGGAGCTGGACTCCAAGTAGTGTTGAACCCATACATATTTATTATTCTAATCTTTGGTAAGACAAGGTGAAAGATTTATTTTATGAAATTTGCAACTGGGTGGTGGTTCCAATGCACACTGCTATATATGGTTACCCACCTCCCAGAATTTCTGACAAAATTGTGACTAATCTAGGCAAGATAGCAGACTAGTACATCGAGGAGAATTTATCCTATATTAGGGTTTTCAGTTGTTCGGTTCCTCCACATGCTCTGCCTCTATTTTTACCAGATCGCTTGGTGTGTCACAAAGTATCACATCAAACTGTGCATGGGGAAATTAGCAAGGAACTGAAAGCACTAAAAAAAAAGGTATGGCCCATTTTTCCCGTGCAAATTGGTACATTTTCTCTATTGGACTTCAGCCATTCGAATGTAGAAGCCGCAACCCTGGAATAAATCAAGTTGGTCGATATTGAATTTAAGAAGCACGATCCACAAAATATCATAGGTAACCACATGGCCAAATGTAATCTGAAAAGATATGAACATGAATATTCTCCTCAGGATGAAATATTCTGAAGAGCGAGGTCCTATCAAGAGGTTTTGAATCGAATTGAATCCCTAACACCAAATGAAATGGCCGAGTTTTATAATTTCCAGAAACATTGAATAAAAAACCTCCCTAAAGTATTGCAAGGGAAAACCCCGACACCTCCAACCACATAGAAAATAGAGACCCAAGGGTTAGAAACATGGAACTTTAATGGATAAGATGCCCGAGAAAATTTGGAGGAAATTAAGGCCTTGATAAAGAAGGTAGAAGAAAAGTCACAGTCCACACAGGGTAAACCAACAACTGACACAACTGGGAAGCAACCATCCATATAGGCAGTCCTATCCAATCTGTCACACCTCTATAGTTCAGTAGAGGGAACCTGATGGCCGAAGTTGTATTCATAGGAGACCTTACACCTATTTCAGCAAAAGAGATACCTCCTTCAGAATTATTCTTTAGTAAGAAAAGAAAGGAAGTAGTAAGAAGAGAAACACACCAAAGGGATGGTGTGACGGTCAAGAAGCATAGGATGCTATTAGATGGGCAGGCCCTAGAAGAAGAAGACTTCGTTACAGAGTTTATAGGCTCGTTGGGAGATATTGTGACAACAAACTAGTTTTTAGTGAGAAACCTGAAGGATAAGTTGAAGAAGAAAGATGATCCAGATTTATGTAGGAACACAATGAAATACAAAAATACACATAAACGCAAATATGCAGCGGAAATAAGACTTCATTTCATTAATAACAAATGACTGAAAATGCTTACAGACAGAATGGAAATAAACTAGCTAGGGTGCTGGTAGCTTATCTTTGAGAAGAGATGTGGTGGCTACTGGCCTCTGAACTGCCTCTTACAATGAGGCTCGAAGGCCTATATATTACTGAGAAATAATGGAAAACCCTAAACATCCAAAAACCTAACCCTAGGAGATGAAACACCAAAATATGGGCCCCATTGGGGTACATTGGTACATCAATTTCTCGGGGTCGTAACTTTGGCGTACTATCTCTGTTTGACGCACATGATACATCGTTAGAAAGATCTATCCGAGGACTACATTGCTGACAACGAATATCAAGTCTAGAACAAACTGATATTCGTCGGAGCATTCATGTCCAAAAAACATCGTTTAGGGCCTCAAAACAACTCTGGAAGTTCAGGACCCGAATAATTGCTAAAAATAGTAAATTGTGCTAAAATTAAGGAAACTGAAAAACTAAAAGAAACAATGGTGTGGGTCCAAGTGGAATAGGTGGGTGGCCACCAATATTCACCTGGATCAAAAGATATGCCGATAAGCCAATTGAAAAATCAAGTGAAAACGGTGGAACAAAATGTCAGGAGTGAGATCGAAAAGGAAGCCTAGCAGCTCAAATCCAGTTTTGATGAGATGCAGAAAAAGTCACAGACAAGCAATGGATTAGTTAGACAACTGCAAGGGAAGGTAAGCTTAACTGAAAAAGCGGTAGTGTATATATCATCTTTCCAAACCCAAACTCTAGAGGTACATAAGGAACTGGAATTAGCACGAAGCCTTTTCAATAAGGTGGAAGCTATCCAAAACCACTTTCAGGTGGTAAATCAAGCCTTAGATAAAATTTGTTTAAAGGAGAGAGAGTCTATTGCTGCTCGAACCAATTTCCAAGAAGCAATTGTGCCGTCGGCAAGAGGAGTATTTATGGTTTCCAGGTTTTCTGTTTCGAAGCAAATCAGAGGCGATATAATATTGAAGTCCTGGGAAGCCAACATAGCCGAAAGTAAAAAGATGGATAAGGAAGTCAAAGAGGCTTGTGAAGAATCTTTTCATTCACTTGATAAAGAGTCATTAGGCCTTGACAAAGATAGTATCTTTGAAGTACTAGGACAAGTTGATATAGAAAAGCATCAACTTAACATTAAGACCAACATGGAAGAGGCTCAGACTGAAATCTTACAATTAAAGGAGATTGATATTACTCGGATAAATAGATGGCTAGTGAAGCCCAGTTTGCAGCTACAGTCTATAGCTTCAGAAGATAGGAGAATGGAAAATAGATTGCCTCAATTAGAAAAGAAATTATATGATTTTGAGGAGAACGACTTCACAGAACCCTCCAGGCTGGTGGTACAATTTGTGAGCAAATGTGTTAAATGTATCGAACAAGGAAAAAACAACACCTCTGAGAAACAATGAGGTAGTATGTACACATCATCTGTACAGATCATGATTAGAGATTATCTATTTCTGAGTTGGACAACAGGAAAGAAAAACGCCACTGCCAGCATGAGGAAAGGACAAAAGAGATGCAAGTGAAGCGCTTTAGATTTCAGTTTTTGTAACCTTTACTAGTTTAGAAACAAGGATAATTCCAACCGTTTAGGGTTGAGAACTATTGGGCCCGAGATATGATCAATTTTATGACAGTTATTAGACACTTTTGTCAAATGTACATATGTGTTTTTCATGTTTTGGAGAATCTTTTTGAAGAATTTTGTGCTAAAACGGTATGATCTACACCAGGTATGTATGATTCATGTTTAATGTTGATATTGAGTATAATTCATCACGTTTTTATGTTTCCAAGGATCTAATTCACGTTTTTTGGTGTTACAGGGGAAAAACGCATCATGTTTCTGCTTCCGGCACTTAGTCCGACACTCCTTCCAGTACTCGATCTGGTACCTGGTCCGACACTTCGTCTAGCACTGCGTCTTGCACAGAAACAGTGGGTGATTTGGCAATTATGGTATTGGTGGCCAGTGGTGGGTGAATTAGGAACATGATTTTTTCTCGTTCTTTCCCCCTCCAGCTACTAAACTCTTGACAACTCAGTTTAAGTTGTTAAGCAGGGTGATTATTGTCTCGCTCTATTTCGACAGTTAAGGCACCATTAATGTAATTTCTTGATTTTAGAAGTGGTTCGACCCTCCCGTGGTCAACCACTTGGTCTGTAAATATTATAATTACCACTGTGGTGGTCATACACTAGCTAAGGAGCAGTAGACAAAGTAGAGGATAG